>JAVDBV010087252.1:1501-13909 GCA_032619315.1 Piper longum | reverse complement strand
GGAGGCACTCCGCTACACTCCATATATTCTTATGCGGGGAGGCACTCCGCTACACTCCATTTATTATTATGCGGGGAGGCACTCCGCTACACTCCATATATTTTTATTATTAATACAAATGTGCGGCCCCGTGTCTGACTGAGTCAATTCTTTGACCCCGGTTGCACACGGTGCATGGTGGTCGAATCTGGGCTCTGGCCGACCAGGGTTGCCAGAAGGAATATACAACATTTCGATAATTATACGGACCTGGTTTGTAGATAATCTCGTACTGCGACCACGTTGCTAATCTGAATGAGAATATAAAATTATTCATAACTATAATTTTATTTGCATAGAAAATGCATGCACTACATGACGAATATAACCAATAAATTTTGTCAATATATAATATGCCACATTAATATTTAATTTTCAACAATGTTAGTGATATAATGTGACAAAATCATATAAGTCCTTTTTAGCATTTTAAATTAATTGTCCTCATTACAATTCCCACTTGACAATTAATAAAATAATAATTAATTTATAACCAGGAATTTAATTATTATTTTTGGTATATTCTTTAACTAATCTGTATTATCCTAATTTAAGGATATTCTTAATACCATTATTTTACCTTATTTAATTTAATAAAGGTTCAATTTTTCTATGATTATAATTTATTAACCACTCGGTTTAATTTAACCGCTTGTAACAAGCCGATTAATTATTAATCATTTATCATTACCGTAATTTTATTAATATCGTAATTTTGTATAATAATTTATTAAATTATTATTTTAGCCACTTAACTCGTATATCTTTAAATTAATAATTTTTAACGATTTATTTCGGGTTGATATTATTTTTTTAACTCGAACCGGTGTCGAATCAACCTATATTTACGAAACTGCCGTTCTCCTTCCCCAACCTTCTTCCCCAAAACAGAAGTGAAATGAGTAGTTTTCCGATGCACTGTTCGTCGCCGTCGGACTACCACCAGCGACACAACCACGGTGCATCGACTCACCTCCACACCATCTTTGATTCCGACCACAACATATGGCTTTTACTGTCGTGATCTTCCCACAATCATCGCCCAAAGTTATCAACTTGATCACGGTCACCACCGCGTTTCGTTCGCCTCCGGCCGCGGTCAACCGCCATCGACCGCTGTTGGCCGCCACCGACCAGCTCCTCCATGCTTCCACAGTTCATTCCCAACAACCCCCCGGCCACATGCCGGCCACGGCGACGCCGGAATCGTCGAATTACAGCAAATTGGCCATTTCCGCCGCCCGCCCGTTCCGTCGCAGATTCCGCCGCCGGCGAGCTCCGACGCTCCGATCAGATGGTCGTCGAGGAACACTCGACCCATGAGGGACCCTTCCCGACCAGATTACGACCCAATCGCTGCCCCGGCCGGCCGGATTTCTTCACCCACTGTCGGCGGCACTGTTCATGCCCAAAACTCCGACTTTTTCCAATTTCTTTCTTTTTCTTTATGTTTTGTTGATGTAAAACTTTAATTCCATGATTATAAAGTTTATAATCGATTCTAATATATGTATGCATGAAAACTTAGAAAAAAGAAGATAAAGGAAAATTACCCGAGAAAAGGAGGAAACCGGCGTCTATTAACACGAAAAATGTGAATGACGCCCCGCTTTTCTCCTTATATAATGTTATGAAATGCGGCTAGGGTATACTTCGCCTGTATTTCACTTAATCGGGTAACCGGGTAATTGGGTAATCGACATAATTCACTTAACCATTTAAACGGTTACACGGTATGGTTCACTTAACAGGTTAAATGAGTAAATAACAAGGGTCACTTAACTGGTTAAACGGGTAAATCATACTTAACCAGCTAAAAATAAATTTTCCCACATTCGATCACACCGCGTCGAACGTTATTATTATTTTATTTTTTTTATTTTATTTTTTTTTCGGGTCTTTACAGCCCGCTTAGGAGGTAACCCTGGAAGTTCCTTTGAAAATACATCTAAAAATTTTGCTACTACTGGAATCATGGACAACTCTTTGGGTTTGGATTCTGACTCCTCTATGTTAGCCAAATAGGCTTGAGAAACCTCACCCAACCACTTAGTTGCCTCACTAGCCGACACAATACAAGAGGATGGATCATGCCATGACCCTTGGAAAATGACCCTCATCTCATAATTACAAGGTTTTATCAGCACTCTCTTCCCTTTACAGTCAAGAAAAGCCTGATGTGCAGACAACCAGTCCATTCCCAAGAGTACATCAAAGCCTATTATACCATAGACAATGAAATTCCATACATATGATTTCCCTTGTATATCCAAGGATATGTTAGTTACTCCTATAAGTCTTGGGTAATGTAAACGTTTGGAGTTCTAGACTCTCAACTAGTCGAGATGATAGGAATGAATGTGTACACCCCAAGACAAATAGAACATCTACACTAACACTTTGAATCAAAATTTTACCTCGAACTGTGTGGTCATCCTCCTTGGTATCCTCCACTTTAACCGCATACAGTTCTGCCTTCCCCTTGTCCACCGGTTTTGCAGGTACTGAGGGGTAAATAGGGGCTGGTGCCTCTACTTCCTTAGGCTGCTCCGGTTGTTGCCACCGGGGCTGACTGCACTCCCTCTGCATATGTCCCGTCCTTCCACAGTTGAAGCACCAACGGGGCTCGTTGCATGGCCCTTCATGCCTCTTGTTGCAGGCTTTTCATAGCCGGTACGAAGTCTCCTAGAGTTTCCTTTTGCGGTTCTCATAGCCATTCTTTTGATAGTTCTACTGTTGGTGTCATACGGACCGGTTTGGCCACTGCACTGATAGGCATTTTTATGTTGCATTTTAGCTTTACCCTGCCTCTGTGCACGGTCGTGCTCATACACCAACTCGTGAGTAGTAGCTGCATCAATTACTTCGGTTATTGTGCCTCTTTGCGCTATATCAACCCTACTCCTCAGTTCCGGCTCCAATCCCTAGAAGAATTTGTCTACCTAGCCCTGTCAGTTGCCAGACCCCTAGGTGCAAAACATTCCAGTTGCAAGAACTTCTTGGCATACTCCCTAACTGAATCATCCCTCTGGACTAGAGTAGCAAAGTCTAGTGCTTTCTTCTAAACCACAGACTCAGGAAAGTATTGTCCATTAAAAGCTATTACAAACTCCGCCCATGAAATTGACGAAATCTCTTATTGATGGAACATAGTCTTCTTCCATGAACTTCCAGCAATACGTAGTCTTCTCGTAGATGAAACGATCACTATCACCCACAACTAGCAGTACCACTTGTCGGACTACCAGTGGCACTGGGTTTGGAAGCTCCCCTTGCTCGCCCGGGTCAGCCACCCCTACCAGCTCTTGAGTGCTCCACCGATCCCCATTTGGAACGTCACCCCTACCTGTATGGCCGTCAGAATTTGGCCCAACACACTCTCCACGTTAGAGTCTGACTGCGCAGCTTGGCTCGACTTCCTACGAGTGCCTGCCATGTGAAATTTTATTCCGTTATGGTTCTTAAAATATAATTGTTTTTCTTCATTATTATTATTTTTAAGCATTGCCATTCACATACATTGCTAAAGTGGGGCACACTGTCCCATGACACTGTTATCCATATCGCACAGGCTTCCCATACCACCCATACTACACAGATACCACCGCTGATTGTAAAGGCATCCTATATACTCTCATTGGTTTAGGTGTCACGTGCACTTAGCATGACGCATAAGCGGCAAATCGTCCCATACCAGTGTTATGCTTAAAAATTGTTTGTTTTAGTGATTACTCAGGTTTGTTAGTGAGTCCACTAATTCACTAATGACATACCTCATTGGAGAAAGATAAGTATTGGACTCTTCAACAAGGTACTTGAGTCATACGATGTGAGCATTTGGGAAACCGGGCTCTCATACCAGCTGTAACAACCCACCATTTTTCAATTAAATAGTTTGGGCCTAGATGGCTAGGTGTTACTAAAAGCAAACTACTTAGTTACTGAATTGTAAAAATTAAACAATGATGTATAAAAATTGGTTCCCACAGTCTCGTACCATTTCCCAGTAGCCACACATATTTCTCAATAAAAACTAAAAGGGAGTCCAAATATTTATCTTGCTCCATGCTCTTGTTGTCAATGGCTTCTCCCACCAAATTTTGTATCTGCACACATGCGGAGGCAATTCCGCGTTATTGATTACAACACTAAGTAGTATAATAGACAAAACAAGTCAAGTACATTCCACTAGTTCCCTATGTTCATTTTAATATGTAGTGGAGCAATACCGCTATACTCCAAAACAATGCGGTGAGGTATCCGCAGTTATTTGCACACCTCGGCCGTAGCCTTTTTTTGTGGGGAGGATACCACTACCATCTCTAGTGGCAGTACCTCGCACACATCGGTCGTAGCCTTTTTATTGGGAGGCTATCACTACACTCAGGTGATTGCTATACCCCGTTTGTGGGGAAGCTCTCACTACCAATTCTCGTGCCAGTGCTTTGCACACCCCGGCCGTAGCCTTTTTGTGGAGAGGCTATCACTGCACTCCAGTGCCAGTGCCTTGCACACCCCGGCCGTAGCCTTTTTATGGGGAGGTTATTATTGCACTCACATGATATCGACACCCCGTTTGTGGGGATGCTCTAACTACAAATTCTAGTGCCAGTGCCTCGCACACCCCGGCTGTAACCTTTTTATGGGAAGGCTATCACTGCACTCCAATACGATGGAGGAATCGTTGTGCCTCGCTCACCCCGGCCGTAGCCCTCTTATGAAGCGGCTATCACTACTCCAAAACAATTCGATGTAATACACAAATTACATACATAATACGGCCCCCTGTCGGACTGAGTCAATTCTTTGACGCCGATTGCACTCGGTGTATGGTGGTCGAATCTGGGCTCAGGCCGACGTAGGCTATCAAAAGGAAAATATGACACTCTACCCATTATACGTACCTGACTTAGGATTTCGTCCTACTATGATTCGCTAACCCTAATTTGAGTGAAAGCATAAAATTATACGTTAGTATAATTTTATTTGCATGAACCTACATGCAACTAAATGATATGCCATATTAAATATTTCATCTTCCATAATTCTATTCAGATAATCAATTATTTATGTGACATACTCCTTTAAGTCATTCTTCACATTTTATGTTAATTATCTAAATCATAATTCTACCTTGACAATTAATAAAATAATAGTTAATTTATAACTAGGAATTTAATTACTATTTTTGGTATATTCTTTAACTAATTTGTATTATCCTAACATAAGGATATTCTTAATAAAATTATTTTAATTTATTTAATTTAATAAATGTTTTATTTTTATATGATTATAAATTGTTAACCCTTCGATTTAATTTAGCCGCTTGTAAAAAGCTGATTAATTATTGTCCGTATATCACGACCGTATGTTATTATTTGTAGCAACTTCTATATATTAATTTATTAATTTAGCCACTTAACTTGTAACCTATTAGAATAATTATTTTTATGGATTTATCACTAGTTAATATTATTTTAACTCGAACCGTGTCGAGTCAACGCATATTTACGAAACTGCCATCTTCTTCTTCCCCAACTCTCTCCAAAACATGGCTATAATCAGTTCTTTTCTGACACACTATTCATCGACGTCAAGCCACCACCGTCAACCAACTCACCTCCACATCAACTTTGATCCTGACTATGACTTTAGGCCGTTGTCTTTCAGTTATGGCCAAAATGATCGCCCAAAGTCGTCATTTCGTTCACGGTTGTCGACTGCACTTTGTTCGCCTCCGGCCGCCATCAATTGCCGTCGACCGCTGCCGGCCAGCTCCACCATGCCGTTAATGTTCCTCCTCGTCCACCTCCGGCCACCTTCTGGCCATGGTTAGGCCGAAATCGCCGATTACAGCAGTTTCGACAATTTCACCGCCTGTGCTTACATCGCCAATTCCGCCGCCAACTCTTCTCTAAAACCATGCTATATCTGTGGCTAGCATTCCCTGTCATGGATCCTAATCATGTCCTTCGTGAACCAAACCAATTACTGTCTCTGGCATGCCTTCTTCCATGTTTTTTTCCTATCAGAGGTAGCTACTATCAACTTGATTTCGGCTAACCAACCATCCGTGCCTGATATAGAACGGGATTAGACCATAGTGGTGACATGTACAATGGTGATCCAATGCTATGCATAAACTTATCTCCTACAATCTGGGGTGGCTGCTCCAACAAACACTAACTCGTTCTCAATAGCCATCACTGTTCTGGTCCTAGCAAATTGAGTGACATTCAGTCAACCATCTAAATCTGTTGTTAAATGTAATCTGGCTCATTCTCAATGTTTTCATGCTTCTATCCGTTCAAGAGTGGCCGACAATACTGTCGGGATAGGCATACCCTAGTGGAAGAGGGGGAGGTAGTAAAGTGTCCATGGGGTTGAAGATCCACCTCGCTACTCATCCTCATCCACTGCTTTCCCCTTGAAGTGGTCCATGTCAAGCCATCTGCCCAAACTCTAATCTGTGCTCCAACTATTCAAAGTGCTTAAGTGGATCTACTTGCATAGTTACGTCCTCCATCAACAAGGATCTGTCTGAAGGTCTATGTACTCCAATGTAGACCTCGGACTATGCCAAATGGATCTGTTGAAAGAACTCGGTTTGTATAACTACATGAGTAGCTCCACACTTCAAGCTTCCTACTAGTGTCATCTCTTATTACTGCGTCTTGCAATGTACATTGTTCCAAGGAAGGACTGATGTGCTAACTTGCAAAGGATGGGCAAATGCTGCAATGGGGTTGCCAAAGTTCTTGCTACTCCTGGTCAATATCCAACTCAACCTCATCTAATTGAGCATGTGGACACTCTTTAGTAGTCCAAATATTTGGAAGAGTAAAAGTGAAGACATATGTCCAAGCTTCTCATATCTCATATGATCCATGCTCGCATTTACTGAAATCATGATCTCATATCCATCTCATAATCTCTATTAAAACTGAAACATGCATTGCAGGTTTGACTAAGCAAAATCAGAAATGGTGAGAAAATACAAAAGGAAACACCTGTCGGCTTGGCTAAAGACGGCTCCACACACTTCACTCAAAACAAAAGTCTTCTATCTCAATCGACCAAGACATGGTTCACATACCAACTATAGCATCCCAATTTCAGTTCCCCTAAGAACCAAATCAGAAATGTTACGATCAACTCGAGTGAAAATTAAAGTTGTTGGCTAGTAAGTCTCGACTGATAAAATAGATCAAAACAACCTGCTTGGTATCCAAATATGCATCAAAACACATCAAATATAAAAGAAAAGTAAGAAAGAAATAATTGTTCTAAGCTCAAGTGTGTCTAGTGTTTATCTATCCTCACACCAAAGTAGACTTAGGATTTTAAGATCTACATATATAATATGAAAAACGTCAGTAACGAGTTTTAATGGTCTAAAAAATAGCTAGTACAAACTAGTAAATGGGTAGTCCATTACCCACAGAAACTTACAAAACTTCAAACTTGCCTCACGTTCAGTGGTAAACAAACATACATAAACAAGTGCTAGTTCGCATGTACAAGTAATATTCATATTCATTCATATAATACTTATGCCCTCACATCCTCTATATTACACCTACCATGTTACTCGAGTGGCAAAAGGAATTGTTAAGTTAGTGCCACAAATTCCGGAAATATGTTGCATTAAGCAGTACCCTCATACACCGCCCTACCTCAAGGTTTGAAGGAGTACTAGTGTGGCCCCTACATATCTCCATACCACTGACTCTCTTATACGCATAATTTTATAATAGGTTTAGGAAATAGGCTTGCATCATATAATCCTTATATCTGTATTAAACATGTGTCAAAAACACGTGTAAATAGCCCAAAAATTATCAGAATTGGATAAAGCGCCGCCGATGCCGTCCTACGTCTAAAGCACGATTAAACTTGAAACACAAGGAGTCAGTCAGAAATCAAGCAAGAGGAGACACCTTCGGACCTATGGTCCAAGCTCCGAGCGTGTCTATACATCTATGGCTGGATCTGTAAAACCCCATTTTTGGATTACGGTTTTACCCAATTTTAGTTTGTCCTTGTTCGGGTCATTATCGAGTCGGTTTGTGAGAGCTCAAGCTAGACTAATTTTCACAATATGAGTATGGGGCCTAGACCCAGATGGCCGTATGAGCATGCTATGGACTCTGAGAATGTCCGACATGTATATTTAGTTTCAGTTATGATACTGTATAACATGAGTTATCACTGTATAATGAGGTCTACAGATTTGTTTGTATATTTTAGCTAGGATTTTAGGCCTACATCTAAGTCGTTGCAGCGTTTAGTATTCATTTGGGATTTTTCTGGGGATTTTATTTGCATGCATCATGGGAATTTTAAATCACTCAATTGTGCCCCCGGGGGCCCATCTTGATTTTGTTTTGTTTTTCGAGGCTCATTTACCATTCTTGCCTCGATTACTTCCTATAGAGTCAATTTCAGGACTCAAGTCAGTTTTGAGTTCGGACGGGTTCGATTTGAACTTTCCGTTCATATCTATAGAGCATATACCCATAGGTGGGCCCTACTAGGCAATGAGTTGTCAGACATCTAGATTGTGTCACGTGGCAAAATTTGGGTCGTGCACTTAACCCTAGCTCTACCCATTTATTTATAGTGATGTCCCTGGATCTCGGATGTTTTTCACTTTAGCACCGCCATCACTTCGACCTGCCGCCGGCAAATCTCCAGACCTCCCCCGACCACCACACCGGTACCCCCATGACTGCCTCGTGACCGGCTTTCCAGTCGTACCTATCATGACCACGGGCTCCACCGAAGTCGCCGCGAGTGAGGGAGTTTTTGGAGCTGGTCTACACCACTGCCACAACTGTTTGTGTCATTTTTCGGCACCGGCGAGCCACCTCTGGCCGATCCGACCACCTAGACGCCTTCTCCTCACCTAGATCTACATTTTGAGATTGCCCACAACCACAACCGCGACCGCAATTGCCGTCAGCCAAGTTGCCACACTCGGCGGCAATCTGTCGTCTTTGTTGCTGTTTTCCGGCCAACGAGTGGTCAAACTCCGTCGATCGTCACCACCAGTACCTCTGTCATCCTCCCCTCTTTTAATCCCGACTGACGGCGCCACCAGCCGCGCCGCCGTGGCCGTTCTCCGGCGACGGGCACCGCCGCCCCCTGTTTGGCCCGTTTACCAGGTTCGTGGTCCGCTTGCCCGTGATCATGTCCGCCTACCCGCGACTGCGTCCGCTTGTAGCATCCTATTCACCAATCCAGCTGGGCATGTTCGAGTCCGTCTATCCTGTCCAAGTCCACCCAGCCAACCCAGCCCATGTTCTAACCCGGGTAGGTTCCGGTCATTCAGCCTGATTTGGTTTGGCTCAGCTCGGTTCGGTCTGGTTCAGCTTATTTGTAGCTAGTTTTTGGCAATTTGAGAACCCCTAAAATTAGTTTAGATGCATATTCACATGATTTAGCATGTTTGAATGCTATGATGAATTTTGTTTAGTTATTATTTTATTTATTTATTTATTTTTATTTATATGTTTATCATATACGATGAATGTTTACATCATTATTTGTTATTATTAATATTATATTTAGTTATGAATATCAGTCTTATTATAGTTACTAAATCTTATTAATTAATTAATTAATTAATTTATTTATTTATTTATTCATTATGTGTATGTTATTATTCATTTGTATTTAATTATGTATTCTTTTGTTGTATGACTAATATTATTTTTATTTGAGATTAATGAATATTAACTATTTATTTATTTATTTATTTATTTATTTATTTATTAAATGATTATTTATGTACTTACTAACATAAGTATACATGATAATTACTCGTGTTTGCCTTTATACTTACATACTATATTTATATTATTATTTTTATGATTAGTGTATTATTGATGTTCATGATTATGTGTTTATTATTTATCTAATTATCCATGGGTGCAGTTTCTTGTATATTTATTATTTATTATTTACTATTATCATGCCTCGATTTGTGTGCCAAGTGTTTAATTATAAATTTGTTAGTATTGTTTTCTTTATTAGGATGTATTTATGATATAAGCACACACCACGAGCATGCATCATATAGAGACATTAGTTTTACTTAACATACTTAGCATTGGGTGCCGATATAGGCTTCGGAGTGTGAGCTCGCCGTAGATGTGCAACTACGCTTGGAGCTTGGACCACAGGTCCATAGGACTCTCCTTCTCTGCTTGACTCCTTGCGTGTAAGATTTAATGGGGTTTTAAACGTAGGACACCATCAAAGGTGTTTTATTGGATCCGTCCGGTGTCGGGTGATTTAGCCGTTTTTTATACGGAAGTTTAATAAAACTATAAGGATGAGATCCCTTGTTGGTTTTCGAACTCTAGCTCCAGAAATTTATTATACAAGCCTCATTCCTAAGCGTATTATATAAGTACGCATTGTTTTACGGATTTCACGAATAAGAGAATGAGTGGTACGGAGATATGTATGGACCGTGGTAGTACTCCTTCAAACCATGAAGTAGTGCGGGTGTATGATGGTACTACGTAGTGCAACTCTTTTCCAGAATATATTGAAATAACTTAATTGTTCCTTTTGCCACTCGAGTATAGTGGGGGGTGATATGGAAGGTGTGAAGTCGTAAGCGCTGTATGTATCTATGATGATGATTGCGAGCCGTGCATGCGAACCGGCATTTGTTAAGTATGTTTGCTTACTGCCCGGTGTGAGGCATTCTTGAAGTTTCATAAGTTTTCGTGGGTAATGGAATACCCATTTTCCAGTTTCTATTAGGTATTTTTGTGAACAGTAACATTCGTTAAAGACGGTTTTCATATCTTGCAAACCCTATATCGACTTTGGTGGGAGGACAGATGAAAGCTACACAATTGAGCTCAACCTAATATTTACTTTCTTCCATTTTTTTATATTTGATGTATTTTGATGTTTATTTGACAATGACTTCCATTCTCATGACACCAAGAGGGTCATTTCGATCTATTAGATCAATCGAGTCGTATCAACCATCTGCTTTAAATATGACTCGACTCGATCACAACATTTCTAATTCGGTTCTTAAGTGAACCAAAATCGGGGTGTTACAGGATCAAACTTCGTAACTTAAATCAAAACCCACTACTAAGTAAAACAATAATATCTCTATATGATTCATGCTTGTGGTGTGTGCCCACATCAACAATACATCATAATAAATAAGACAATGTTAACAAGCCTACAATTAAACACCTAGCACGTAGAGCAAGATATAATAACAATAAATAACAAATAAATAATATACACTCATAGATAATTAGGTAAATAATAAATACAAGAACATAAATAATAGTCTAATAATAAAATAACAATATAATTATACTATACAAATGCATGCCTAAGCATGAGTAAACATCACATATACTCGTGTTTATTCATGCTAGTAAATACATACATTATTAAATAAATAAAAACATACTTATTCCATAAATAAATAAATAAATGAAAAAGTCGTTAATTTTAATTAGTCATGAATAAGAATAATATCAAAGTTATCCAATACAAAATACGTAATAAAATACAAATAAATAATAACATACACGTAACAAACAAATAAATATATAAAGAACTAAATAAATGTATACAATTTAGTAGACATACTAACACTAATATTCTGTAAAACCCACTTGCAGGATAGGGTTTAACATGATTTGTGTTTTACTCGGTTCGGACTGGTCTCGAGTCTTATGTATATCTTCTAAACTGCGTATTTATTTATTTATCTATTTATTTGTTTGCCTGTACTGTAACACCCCAATTTCGGTTCACTTAAGAACCGGATCAGAAATGTTACGATCGAATCGAGACATGTTTAATATTATTAGTCAGTGAGACTTGATCCATAAAATAGATCGAAATAACCCTCTTGGGGTCATGAGAATGGAAGACATCTTGAAATAAACATCAAAATACATCAAATATAAATAAATGCAATAAAGAAAATCTTATGTTAAGCTCAAGTGTATGTAGCATTTATCTGTCCTTCCGGCGAAGTTGATACAGGATTTGCGAGACCTACATATATTATAAGAAAACCGTCAGTAACGAATGTTACCATCTGAAGGGGACGGTGCAAATCAGGAACGCCACTTCACCATTGAATAGCTGCGATAAAGCTTGGATCTTTGGAGTTCCAATTGGATTGCCGGAGTAAATAAAAGAGGTTGGACTGGTTTTGAGTGAAGAAGAGAAAGGCTGATGAAGAAGAAGAAGAAGAAGAAGAAGAAGGTTGGAGAAGAAGAATGGGAGTTTCGTAAATATAGGTGGACTCTATACCGGTTCGAGTTAAAAAATAATATCAACTCGAAATAAATCTTTAAAAATAATTAA
>JAVDBV010087251.1:10752-24842 GCA_032619315.1 Piper longum | reverse complement strand
CCAGCGGACTGTTCCATTCCCGAGGGATCCTGACAACTCCGCGTTTGAGTTCCTCACACCCGAAGAACATGGAGGTTTACGGGTACTGTTTAGTACAACGCATGTCATGACTTGTGGTTCAAAGGGTACTGATGGCGACTGCTTGAGAGTACTCGGCCTTCGTGCTCAAGGGCAGGAGAAATATGGAGGTAAGGAGAGGGCTTAGGATTTGAGACCAGAAAATGAAGAAAATGCCTAGAATGGCAATAGCAGCAGTAGTTCAGTCAGTTTGGGATGCTACCGGGTCTGCAGCCCAATGGCTCCTCAGTAGATGCCCTAGAGAGAGTTCATGAGGAGTATATGGATTTTCTTTAATATGAGAGTTTGCTCTCATAGCCAGTTTGTTATTAGTTATATTCCGGACCAGTAATGCTCGTTACTGACGTTTTTCTACTATATGTAGGTGACGAGTACGAGATGGATGCGCCAGCTGGACGGAGGAGCAATGAGGTCTTCTGCACACACACATATGTTTGGTGATGATTGTTTAATATTTCGTTTATGATTTTATTATATATGAACTGATGACAAGAAATGAAGAGCATGACGATGTGATTAAGTGTTAAGAAATGAAATGTTGAGAGATGACAGGAAATGTGAATAGATGACACAGGTGGGCTGAGACCCAAGTTTCAGAGTGAGCTATAGCAATCCAAATTGTGTGAATGTAGTTTTTGATATATGTTTATATGCATGTACGTATGCTATGTTGACAGGGTAGCCCCTAATTACATTTTTAGGGGAGACTCTGTCCGTATTAATTTGGAATTTTTATTAATTTTATTGAAATTATTGATTCGTATGAATTGAGTGCCATGTCATCCATGTAGTATCCTGTTAGGATTTTATGCATTTCACATATACATGACAACCCGTATCTTCATCTTAAGACGCCGAGATTGGATCCGTGCGAGTTAGGTTCGGGTTAGCCGACCTAACCGGGGCCTGTAACATGCCGGTTCGGTTCACGAGGGTGAACCGGATTTGGGGTGTTACAGAAAGAACATTTATGGATAGTTCATTATAAAACAAAAGAAAATGATATCTAATGTATATGTTATTTTGATAAAAAATATGAGAAAAATGGAATATCTATTATTTGTCGTTATTGTAAAAAGAAGTTTAACTACTCATTTATATTGTTCTAAATTCTTTGATAAATTCTTATTTGACTTATTTTAAAAATCGTTTGATATGATTATTAATACGAATATATTGTTATAAATTCTTAAATATAAGTATAATTTTTAGCCTTTTTTTATGTATGCTATTTTTTGTTATTTTAGGCATAATATCAATTTTATTACATATTATATTTTATAATTTTTATAAAATATAATATTAGTATTAAAAATATTAAAATTATTATTTTATTGATATAAAATATTAAACATTTGATTGTCGTTCAATCGGACAAAAATATGTTAATATTTAATTTATTTAAATTCGAATAAATTTGGTCGGTCAAATTTTGTCGATTATGCTTGGGACGTCGGTCGGATAGAAGCGTTCGGACATATTTGCTCACCCCAAAATATATTTTTTTAATTTTATCTAAATAAGGGTATTTTAAATAAACTGGTAATATTACAAATTTTCTCCTGGTAGAAAGCTCCACAAAAAATGTAGTGAGGTTTTTCCGATTGCCCGAATGCTTGTATCCGAGTTCGAGTCCCTTCCCGACGCCGCCTGATAATCCCCGCCGCCGCCTCTTCCGCGGCGAGTTCTCGGCGGTGGTCTGATGGTCCGCCTCCGTCATCTGGGGCTCACGGCGAGGTCGCTCTTTCAAGCCCATCGCTATTCCCGGCCTTCCTTGACGCAGATTGGAAGAGTTTGCGAGGGCGGGGGGAGATGCGTTTCTTCTTTCGTAAGAGGCAATAATCTTCCTTGTGGGTGATCCGATTCTTTCTTTTGATTTTCGCATTCGTTCTTGGTTGTTTTGTTTTGTGATGTTGTCGTTTAATCTCGTTCTTGTTATGCCTAGCGTGTGATGTATTGAGGGCTACTTTTGGGGGCGAGCTGCGCAAGCGTCAATTTCATGCTACAGGTTTTCTCGGATTTTTGTATTTTTTTCCGTGATTGTGATTTTGATAATGCGGTGGGTGAGTCTTAGATTTTGATAATGTTGTTTCTTTTGCAATTTTATTTGTGCAGGGAAGCGTCTTGCGATAGAGAAAGATTTGTATCGGGTACTTGGTGTCTCGAAAGATGCCTCCCGGGATGAAATTAAGAAGGCTTTTCATGCAGTGAGTGCATCTTTGAGTTCATAATATCTGCCATAGACCTTTTTTATATTTTTCATTTTGAATTTGAATTTTTTTTACTGGGGCATGGTTTGCTGTTGTTCTCATGTTTTGAATTGTCGGCATCAAGTAGGTTTTAAATGTTAAGGGAGAATGGGTAGTAGTTCTTTCGATTTTATGTTGGCTCGTTTTTTGTCTTCTACGCGGCGAACTGTGACGCATGTTAAGTTTTTTTAGGCTGATCGATAGATTTAATGACCAGCATTTATTACTCCATTTGATGAGGGAAAAAGATTTATTTCATGATGTTTGGATCCGCACTCCTCCAGCTATCGTTCACTCACTTTAATTGCTTCCCCTTTGTTTCTAAATTATAAAGTCTCACAATCTTTGAAGGACCAAAATGACACTGTTTGGGTGTTATTTACTCAATTGTATCATCGTCCGTCGTTCTTCAATTCTTTACAACTTTCAGTTGGAACTGATGCGACTTGGAATGAATTAAAGTTTAATTTAATCACGATAAGCTCCCTGGGGAGTGTTCTAAATAAGAATTTAAGGAAAAACTATCAATAAGATAACAGTTCTAGCAAAAGACGAGAAAAAAGAGAATTGAAGTAGAAATTCAAGAACTTGTATAACAACAGTTCATTTTTCTTTATTTAAAGTGTTTAAAGAAATCAGAATCATGGTAATAAGAGAAAGCCTAAACTTAGGACAATAAAGCTCATTGAAATACAAATCCTAAGCAATGAATATGATGTTTCAAAATATAAGAATTCTGCATGCGACATGTTTCTTATCTCCTTCAATATTGCGTTTTCTTCTTTCTTATGCCTTTATTTTGGGTCTGCTCTGCATTGGAAAGTTGATTTCAACAGCAAGGAAGTTATGATATAATTCGACAATAGATGCAAATGTAGTGCTTCTGTGGAGGTTCTTGGCTGTGTTCTTTCAACAAACGCCCAACATTCATACTCCACATGATTTTGCATGCTAGTGAGCACGTGCACTGACAGATGAGGAGATAGGTTATTGTGTTTGTCTATTGGTAAAGATGAAAGTATCCAGTATTACAAATAATCAAACACGTCTACCTCATCATAATTCATCGCCATGTATATCATTATATGGTGTAAGTGCTATAACAGATGCAAAGCGGATTTCATAGGATTAAAATTGTATCTGCATTATACAGGCTTTGATTGATTTTATAGTGGTTGCCATCACGAATAATTAATGTGGTCCTTCTAGTTGAAAATTGACATGCAATACTGATCGATCTGTTAATCTAAAATCAGTACTTAATCAAGTTGAGTATGATGAGACAGCTACATGCACATTTTATCTAGAATAATAATTAAAAAAAAATCTGTTTGTTAAGTTATATTTGTGGTTTGATGATAAGTTATTTACATGGGATTTCTTTGTGGCTCAATTTGAATTCCTCTTTTACCATCATAAATGGTATCAATACTTAGAACGACTTTCTTTCTCATAATCTATGCAGCTTGCAAAGAAATACCATCCTGATGCAAACAAGAATAATCCTGCTGCGAAAAGAAAGTTTCAGGAAATTAGAGAAGCATATGAGGTTGATATGTTAGATATGCTTGCGTTCTCTGGTTTCAAATTTTCTGCTGGTTAATATGTTTGTTAGCTTGTTAACCTGTTTCATCTTTGAAGCTCTGCAGATATTATGTGATTCCCAAAAGAGGGTTCAATATGATAGGGTGAGAGTTTAGTTTAGTACTGCATGTGCAGCTAGTTATTTTATTATATATAATACATGATTTCCTGTTGGTTTAGATCTCATAACATTGTCTTTGGCTTAAATGAAGGAATTTGTAGGAAATATGAACAAACAAGAACACGTTTCTTATGATTCCGGGGGCTTTGCTGAAGACAATCATGATCCTTTCACAAGCTCATTTCGTAAAATTTTTTCTCAGGTAATATCTTTACATTTCCTTCATATAGTTACTATTTATAGAAATACTATAAAAAATTGGGTTTTGGACAGATCTTTGAAGATGGTGCTGACACATTTGCAAGTGACATTGAGGTTAGCTTCTTAATTTATATGTGTCTTTCCTTTTTTTAGCAATTTAATTTGCAGTTTGTGGCTCCTTATATTAAACTTTTTGATCGACAGGTGGAATTATCTCTATCTTTTACAGAGGCAATCAGTGGATGTGCAAAGCAGCTCTCATTCGATGCATTAGTGCCTTGTGATTCTTGTCGTAAGTAACAACTTTTTTCAATCAAAAAAAAATGTCATCATATACTGACAAGATTGCATCATTTGCAAGCACTGATATGGTATTAACCAAGTGTTTAATGGAAGCGAAGCATATATTACTTTGTGAGGAATAGGCCAGTTGTTCATTTTTAAACCTTTGCTTGAAGATATGCATTTTTTTTGGTTATTGTTTGTGGTCTGTGTATTTGCTAGTTTTCTAAAATTTGTTCTTTTGTGGAATATTATGTCTACAAAGAAAGAGAAGCTAAGGTTGCTCCTTTGAGATTGTGAGGTCATGAGTTGCGGTTCTGCAAAAGAAGGGGTTAAAATCTTTTAATAAAATCCTTGTTGCTAGGTTTTCGATAAGGAGGGACTCATGCATTGGGGTCATGTTTGTTCTAGGATTTCAATTAACTGTTGTTGAGTGGGTTATAAAATTTTTAATTGACATGAGTTTCCATTGACCAATTTGTCAAGACTAGGCATTTGCAATGATGGCTACATCTTTCATGTTAGCATCTATAATCTATCTTAAAACTTTCCTGTATATCGGGAAGTTTATACCAATATTTAGAAAATGATTAATGAAAATGAGAAGCTAGACTCCTTGTTATGTTCTTCATACTCATGGATTAGGTCATGTATAAAGGCTAAAGTTGATGTGAATTCCTTTTTGATATTTTGTTTTGATCATATTATATGTTCATTGTTGTTTGCTACTATCTACTGTTTTCGTCAAACAAATTTCTATCCTTCTATGCTTAATGAGACGCTGATGTGGAATTATACTTCAAAATAGACTAAAGCATTTTGATTCTGATGAGGTGCAGATGGTCGTGGATACCCAAGTTTTGCTAAGCCAAGCATGTGCTTTACATGCAAAGGCATTGGGAGAGTAAGTGATACATGTGTTTTCCTTTGAAAATGTTGAACATGATTCAGGTTAGAATATGTGTATGAAATTATTTTATATCTGTAATGTTGTGCCTATGGAATGCCTGTGTAGGTTACAATTCCCCCATTTACCACTACATGTGGTGTTTGTAAAGGAACGGGGCGAATGATTAAGGTAATTTCTTTGTCTTCTCATAATGTTAGCCAAATAAGTTGGCTAAAAATTCAAATAGGTTCATAAATGCATTCTAAAAATTGTTATTCAGGAACATTGCCCTGAATGCCGAGGATCTGGGGTTACTGAAGGTTTCAAGAACGTTCACGTCACTGTCCCTCCAGGTTTTTACTATAGAATTCAACTTTTCTGGCTATCAATATTCTCTAGGGCATTTCTCTTTATTTGTCTATAGAAGGTGCAGAATCATTGTAATTTCTTCGTGTTTGTTGTTTTGTTTGACATTTAATAATAGTGAATATATAGTATTTGTTTAACTATTTTTAGGAGTTGAATCTGGAGACATTATTCGTGTGCCCAAGGCTGGAAATACTGGAGGGCGCAATGTTGAATCAGGAAATCTGTTAATTAAGCTGAAGGTACTCTTTTTTTGTTTTTGGCTTATGTGTCCATTGCGCTGTACACATGTTTTAGTCATTACAGCAGCCTTGTGCTTGTAAGTTTGTTTAAATTATTGCCTGTTGAAGTTCCTATTGTTGTATTGAACCCCTTGTTCATATTTTGATTTTTTAGTTTTTGATTTATTGTGATACACAACTAGCTTAAAATATTAAACAGCTTAGATTATAGTTGAGCATTGTATTATTGTTCTTCCTAAGTTTGATTATAATCACTGAGATGCTCCATTGGTAGTATCCTTTTAGGTTGCTGAAGATCCTATCTTCCATAGATCTGGTGTGGACATTCATGTGGATGTTGATATTGGCTTTACAAAGGTGAACAAGTTAATATGTGAAGAGTTGGTTAGCAACAGTTTTTATCTTCTGTTGAGACCTATTCATGGCATTTTTGTGATCATTCTTTTTTTTTTTTTTCAGTTTTATTCTGCATCCAAATTATGGGGCCTACATGATTGTTTCTTTCTGTAAATGTGTTTTATCGTTTTGGCAGTACTTTTACAATAATTTCAGTAATTGATGAAATGTGGAAGAAAGTACTGATGAGGCTGATTGGAATATGACCTGAAGGTTGTGAAGTGGATGTAGGTGTTAGTGTGATAGGTCATTTCTAGTACCGATTCCTTGATTTCGAATCAACAGATTCGATTCCGCGGGAACTCACTCGTGAGTTAAGTATAAAAAATAACAATTAGACTTGTGGTAATTAGACTGTAGGTGTAAGTTTTAGTATACCCTTCTTAATGCAACTCTTGAGAGAGAACAATATGAAGTTTAAATTTGACTCGTGTTATTCCAGTTTATAGCCTTCATAGTTTTTCTGGTTGTTTTGAAAAATTTTTTGTGATGATTGTCATTGTTGTTGTTGTTGTTTCTTTTTCTTTTTATAATGCACGTGTCCCATGAACCCAACCTAGGGACTAGAATGTTAGAAGTTAGAATGTGGTTAGCCTGGCCCCTCCTAATGCAAAGGGAGCCAAGGGGGTTGAGAACCTGCTCTAGGCAGGAGTTGAACAAGAGAACTCTCATGAGTGTTAGGTGTCTCCTTTGGAAGATAGTTGTTGTATGAGAAGCACTAATACAGGTATCTGCCATGACAAAATTGGTAAAGAAGATACCTAGTTTGCTTTTATCAGTAAATATTTTTTCCTAGAATTTATCCATTTGTCTTGCATTATATCAAATTGATTCAAATATTTAAAGTTTTGTTCTGATTCTTTAGGAAAGTTCTTCTATCAGACATATGAAATGCATCTAGTGAGTTTGGGCTAATAGAATAAATACATGAAACATTACAAGCGGTAGGGCTAGCCTTGTCTCTATTTTATGTGATGGTAATATTTCCTTTGGATGATCTGACAATGATATTTATCATCCAAATATGTGTATCAGCCTTGAGGCATTCGTTGAGCTTTGACGTCAAGCATCCTTTTTCAGTGAATGTTTTCTTTATTCTTTTTTGCTTCCTTATCCTTTGGAATATTCTCTTCATTAAAACATGTTTCCTTTTGCGAAGAAGCCTGAGTCTTGCACTTGTCAACTAGGTTGGGACTTTTCTTCATTCCTTTTTCCTCATCATTATCATGTTCATCATCTCCACCACCAACATTGTATCTTACTTAACTAAGGTTTTGATGGCAGTGATTGCATTTATAAATTTTTTTCAGAATTACATAAAACTCATACTTAAACTAGTGGCAAGTTCAATGCTGGATGCCATTCATGTGGAAGGTAAACATCATTGTCATCATATAATCACCCAAATAATGGCATGGACATCATATTTCTGAATTCGATTTATCAATATAGTCGTCTTCCATTGCAAAGTTGGGTTTCAAGAATTCTCCCTTACCTTTAAGGAAACAATTACAATTATTTCACAAATCATTTTAAAACTATTGCGTTCACATACTTAAGGAGGGAGGAGGAGGAAGGGGATGCACTGTTATCATGGCCTAAATTTTATGCATTGTACAAATGTGGAAACTTTTTGATACAAATAAGTGTTTTCTTTAAAGTTTTAAAATGTAGAATTTGATGTTTATATAGCTTGACAAGAGAATGGTTTTTATTCTCTAATCTTCATTCCAATTTATTGACCAAGCTGCTCTTGGCGGTAAAATTGAAGTGCCAATATTGTTTGGGGTTTATTAGCATTTTTTTTATATAATTTGATGCTTAAATATCTTGTTGACAGAATGATTTTGCCAGCTAATGTTCATTCCAAGTTATTGAGCAGGCTGTTCTTGGTGGTAAAATTGAAGTGCCAACGTTGTCTGGGAAGACAGAGATAAAGGTATTTATTTTTAATAACTAGTTGGGTTTATAAATTCCACGCTTTACTTTCCTTGTATTTTTAAATTGTTTATAGAGGGACTGATCTGATTGTGGTAATTCAAATTACTGTATTTTATTGAATTGTTTATTCCACAATGGCCCTATCATATGGCTGGTTGTAAACTTGTTCCAAGTGGTCAGTGTGAAGTACTACTTGTAACTTATGTCATAGGAAAACTTTAAGTGGATGCTTGCCCAGTCTCAGGGACAGGTTGAAATTGCTGTGAGCGTCAATTTTACTCATTAGCAAGCCACTAGTGATGCTTCAAGTTATGATGGTTATTTTTTTCATGGTATTTTAGGAAAAAAAAATGTCCTTGTGGGTTTATTAAATTGTTATGGGTTGGAAGGATGGAACTTTGATTGTGTTGTACTGTGCTTTATATATATATATATATTCTTTTACTTGATCCTATAGAGATAATTCTTTATGAATACACCTAGGATTTAGTTCATAAGAGGATATCCTACCATAAGTGATTCATGATAACTAAATCTAACCTTTTCACTGGACATGTGCCTTCTTTTTCTTATATTTATTTATGATTTTTTCATAAGATACCTAAGGGGGTTCAACATGGGCAGACATTGGTTCTTAGAGGAAGAGGTATGGATGGTATTTGTTTGTTTACTCCTTGAAGAAGCTATTTTTAGTGTTTTGCTTATGGAGTTTTCTGTTCTAGGTCTACCAAAATTTGTTGGCCTTCATGGAGACCAGTACGTGCGGTTTCGTATACACCTTCCTATGTAAGCATCTTTATGTTTATTATTGAAGTGTCATACTTCCTTGATGGATCATAATTTGCTTTTAACATTTAGTTTTTAATGTTAGCTTTATCATTGGCATCACGTTTTATGCTGATTTATGGAACTTAACAAGGTGCTGAGACAAAATCCGTAATTGGAATGTTTGTTTTTTATGATTGAAAAAACGCTGCTTCGTCTCTTTGGTTTTGGTGAATATGAGGCAATGGAGAATAAGTAGCACAAGATAATATATATATATTTAAAAAAAATTCTTACAATGATTCACAGACAGGGCGCAAGGGGGAAGACAAACAAAATGAAACTCTTGATTTAATTATAAAGCATTCTATAGGAGGAACGCTCAAACCATATTTACATGTAAAACTTTACTTAATATGCGACTGTTAATCAAATAAGATCTATTGATTATATGACTGGGTCTGGCTCAGTTTTCTATCAAAGGGGTTCATCCTTGAATCTAGTAGTTGCAAGCCTTGTAGACATCCACTGAATCAAGTGAAGTATCAGATGTGGAAAGTAAATTGATATAATTGAGTTTGGTGGAAGTTGGCCGACATTTCCTCTTCCTGACTTGTCATCAGGTTCATATGGCAATTAGGTGATTGTTGTAGGCAAAAAATAAGTGTTATGGCACGTACTATGTCTTGGACTTATTGCCTTGGTCGATGGAGTTGAAGGTGGCATACTAATAACTTCTGCTCACCACCTTTTATATTTTGCTGAAAGCTTCCATCTTCCACCTCTGTCCTGCAGTGTTGTCTCTTTGTTTTTCATTTTATTTTCTGCATCCTGCCCTTCTCAGGCATTTTTCTTTTAACTCACTCATTTTATTTCTCTGCATTGTATAGTGATGTTTGTTCACAATAGAATATGAATCTAACATGCTTTGCAATAGATTTGTGGTTGCGAGAAAATTTAAACATCTCAATGTTTTTGGCTTCATCATGGACCTGTTTAGTTGGCAGTGAGACCAGGAGGATATCAAATCAATGATGTTATTGAGTCTCTGGATTGAATCCTTGTCTTGTGAATAGAATTCTTGCTCTGAACTCTGAAGTGTGGGTTAATTTAAACACCCAAACACACCAGACGCCTGGATTCCATTTATGATTGCTATGAACTGAACTGTTTTGCACATTGTGGATATTAAGAAAACACCCATTTTTAAGTACCTATTTGCTTTTATGAATGAACTGATTCCTCAAGATGTTATGCTTTTAGGACGGTTAATGATCATCAACGCTTGCTGCTGGAGGAATTTGCAAAGGAAGAGATTTATAGTGAAAATATTGCATCTGGTGGAAACTGGTTAGCATTCTAATCTTGTTTTTTGTAACACTAAACGCCCTTAAGTTGCTCAGGTTTTCAACCACTGTCTCCTTCACCGTGGCAAAGCAGGCCAAATATATGGCCACATGGTTGGGAATGAGAGGCTGTTTGTCAAGTTAGAAGCTTAATGTTGGAGAAGCATTATTTCCTTTTCATTTCCAGGAATTCTGTTGATCTTCTAGCTGAGTACTTGCTACTGGTTTACATTTAGCAAATACTAGTCATGTAATGAAGATTCTTAAATGAACAGCAGGCTTGATCAGCAGCTATCTACTGGTTGACATTACAGGTGGCAGATTATAGTTGGTCGGCTTTCGGATCCTATGTTCATGGTTCAGATCGGTGTTTTGCTGATAATCCTCTTGTTGCTGAACAGAGGGGTTGCCTGACTGTTTTTAGGGACACCGCCCAACCTGGCACCTGAGGCTTTTATGAGTTATGGGGCATAATTCTTTATGGAGCCCTTCTCTTGACATGGGGCATAGCATAAATTTTTGATGGAAAGCCTTGTGATGGTAAGAAGAATAACACATGTATTATATTGAGGAGTGCAGAAGAGTCCAGATTTATCAACACTACTAGGGCAAGGTGTTCAAAGCTCCTCAAACTTCAACACTATGGCCTAAGATTTATGTGCAGTGGTCCATTTCGGTTGAAGTAGATTGCCCATGATCTTTTCCCTAGCCAAGTTCAATGACTTTTTTCTATACAGCAATGTCCGGGTGACAAAAGACCCGTTCTGAATTTGGCTCTTTTGAGTTGTATTTTGCAGCGGCATCTCACATTGTTACAAATATTACATGAACTAGGCTGGAAAGAGAAAAAAGAAATGCACAAGTTGAATCTGATGTTATTTTTTTGATAGAATGCAAGCTTATATTGTTATTGAATTGTATCAAAGTTGAAAATAAAAGGGAAGAAAGGAGTGTATAATGGTATTGCAAACGGAAGCTAGTCCGACGTTAGTGTCCTTCTAACAAAGAAAATGAAGGAACCAAATGATGTGAAGATATAATCGTCATGTGCTGCTTTCAGAGAGAGCTTGTTGCTTCCTTAGGTTCAAAGGTAATAACGATCTTCTTTGGTGTTCATTAGTTGATGAGCGGGAGACCAACTGGGCTCAAAACAACAAGATGGTCGGCTTGACTTAGTTTGAATTTGTGTTTCTTAATTTTATGTGGGTAAAAAATACTTGAATTGTGAAACAAAGTTTAAATTGAGGAGTCTTTAATTCAGGTCAGTTGAAAATTTGAGCTCGATGTGTTTCAACCCAGTACGATATGTGTCTTGACTCGGTTTGTATAATATTAGGGTTACTAAATGAACAAGCAAGCTGAGTTTAACTCGTGCTTGTATTATATTATTATTATATTATATATAAATAAATATAATTAGTTATAATTAAAATTATTAGTGCATATATATATAAAATAAAAATTAGATAATATTTTTGTCTCAAAATTTAATTTTGGTCGTTCGATTATAAGGACAACTTAAATTTAATAAAAAAATAAAAAATTAAAAATAAAATACCCTACTATTACCATTATTTAGTACACAATTAATAATAATATTTATTTATAATTTTAAATGTATATTATTACATTATTTTATCGAGTTAAGTTTAAGTCAAGTTATGAGTCGAGTTTGAATTATAATCGAGTTGAGTTGAATTTGAGTTATAATTGAGTTGAATCGATTTGAATATTATCTTACTCAAACTCAACTCATAAAATTCGAGTTCTAGTCGAGTTCGGGCTCGAGTATTTACATATTGAATTTTGAGTCGATTTGAGCCGAGCTGAATGTCACATGTTTACGAGCTGGTTCGCTCAATTAGTAGCTATATATAATATTTTAATGTCAAGTTGTTCATATAAGCGAATAACTATTATACCATTAACAATTATTTACTTGAAAGCATTATTGGTATCTAATATGTTATTTAATTATTAATTATTTAGGTAGTTTGCTAGTAGTTAATAATTAGAGATTCCTAATAACTCGAACTTGCATATAGTCGTTACAAAGTTCTTAGTAATAGATATTTAATACTATTTACTATTTAAGTGTCAAGAATTTACTATTTAAGGGGCATAATCAACCCAAATCATTTCACTAGCACAAATTTATCAATTTGGCTTGAAAACGAATATATGTATTAATGATTTTTCAAAATTTTCTCAATTTTGCTTGTGAATTATTGTAAGACCAAAGTATAATAAATAACTTTGAATTTAATGGAATCATCAAATTGTATGGCTCAGCTCAGCTGACTCAAAATTTAATTAAACACAAATCAAACTTGAGCCAACGAACAAAGAAATATATACCCTAATAATGAATCAATCATGAATAAACTAGTTAAAAAACAAACTGAACATGATTGAATTATTAGTAAATTAGTGCTCGACTATGCTTGATTCGTTTACACCGGTAAGAGTATCAAGTCTGGTTTAATATTTAGTTCGTCACCATGCCCGATAACTCATTGTTAGTTGGTAGGACAGGAAGATAATTGTCAAAAGCCTTGTACCCATGTTCGCTATAATGTTTGAGCGTTCCCCGTTAAGAACAAAATTCGCTCAGACACTGGCCAAGCTTCTAAATTTCTCACATTTTTAGTACCCAAGTATGGGAGTTTTGCATGTCAAGGTAATGAGTTTCAAGCTAATAGTTAACATGCAATAGCCAAGTACATATAACATAAATAATAAGGTATCCGTCCAACTAGACAATTCTTAGGGTTTGTTTTATTTGCATGGCAGGTTCGTCTCTCTTGAGACGACCTGAGCCTGACCTGAGCTTTGGGCAAGCTGAGTCCGAGCAAGTTCGGCTCATTAATTTAACAGCCATACTCGTATCACGTAGTAGTACGTCCGTTCATGATTTTAGGAGAACTCTCCTAATTATAATATAGCATATTTAAAAGAGATTCTCTATGCCAAGTCATATAAGACTACAATTACCTTATTTCTTTCCCCCAATCATACATCATGAAACTTCCACTTAAGATCTCAACTCCTGTGTAAAATATAGCCTGCGAAGTTTCATCATTCCGAAGGTAAAAATAGTAGAACAATCTTGTTATAATGCAAAAATTTCAAATGGCTTATCATCTATCCCCAAAGCTCATTAAGCTTTTAGAGAAGGGACCATTTAATATTAACTGAGTATATGTCCTTTGTTAGGCCTAATGGGCTCCTAAAAGGGAGCAACAGGTTTTATATGTCTATTTTAATCTAAAAGTTAATTTAAAAAATAAGATTTTTTTATTAGTCTATATAAAAGTTACTAATTGTCTTTAAATATAATGTGGGATAAACTTAACAACCTTTGCATATAAATAAATTTAGTGACTTACCAAGTGGATATACATGGAACAAATTAATTATGCATTGGAAAAAATTGAGACAATTTAATATTTTTATGAACATTTAACTTCCCAAAGGATACGAATCCACAACCTTTAGCTCTGATATCCTGATATGAATTTTAGAGAAGTTTTTTAAGTTTTTGCATGCCTCTAGTAATTTGTGTAATGTTTTAATCTTCACACCTTGGAGTTCCTTCCATTTCATATATATATATCTATATATATATAT
>JAVDBV010087251.1:0-10732 GCA_032619315.1 Piper longum | reverse complement strand
ATATATATATATATATAATAGTACACGTTCATGACGTTACAGAGATCACAAAAGTTGGTTACAGCTTTTTTAGCAAAATTACATGCAAGAAATATGTATAAATAGTTCAAGAGTCGAACAATTTACACGTTGAACAAGTCACGAGGAAGGAAATAGAGATTATCACCCCCCCGACAAGCTCAAGTAGTGTTGGAACTGAGAGCTTGGAACGCTGTAGCTCAAATCTGGGGCGATATAAAGGCTGGGGCGATATAAAGGCTTAGTAAATAGATCAGCCACTTGATCAGAGGACGGAAGATGTTTAAGACGAGCAACTTTTTCTCTTATGAAATGAATGGCGATCTCGATGTGTTGCTCTGATTATGAAGTATATGATTGGAGGCCATGCATAATGTGCTAAGATTATCACAGTATATAACAGGAGGAACCGGTAAGGCAACCTTCATAAATTTGAGCAAGTGTAATAACCAAAGTATTTCGGAGCAGCGAAGGACAAGAGATCTATGCTCTACTTCGGAGCTGGACTTGGAAACGGCAAGAGATCTCTACTTCGGAGCTGGACTTGGAAACGGTAGACTGTTTGTGACATGATCAAGAGACAAGATTATTGCCAAGAAACACCGCAAAAGCAGAGGTTGAGGGTCTTGTATCTGGGCAGCCTGCCCAACCAGCGCCCATACAGGCCGTAAGAAGCAAAGTCTTACACGGAGTAAATTGAAGCCCATACGATAAGGTTCCGTTGATATAACGCAATATCTGCTTAGCAGCCAGTAGATGTGTAGTGCGAGGGGAGTGCATAAATTGACTGATTGCGTTCAACGCAAAAGGGAGGTCAGGCCGAGTTAAGGTGACATATGGAAGGCTCCCAACAAGTCGTCGATGTTCAGTAGGGTCCGATAAGGGTTCACCATCGGAGACTGAAAGCCGGTCTCCAGAAGATGGAGTGCCAACCGGTTTGGAGCCTTCCATGCCAAATTCCCGTAGCAGATGAAGGGCGTACTTTATATGTGATAAGAGAATACCAGTTGATAATAATGAACTTCCATGCGCAGGAAGTAGTTCAGGGGTCCCAAATCCTTCATATCATGCATCGCCCGACGCCAATGTAAGTTTTTATCGGCCCGGGTGAAGTTAAATGTCTCGGAGGGTAGAGATTGGCTGGGACAATGAGGTCGGAAGGGATTGGATGGTGAGTGGAAATAAGGGCGTGAGGACTGCAAGTGCCGTCTTGGCTGTGGGTAGTCATTGGATGAGTGAGAAGTGGAGGAGATGAATGGGACGAAGGGTGGTGGGGTGATTGAGGTGGGGGCCGATGTGAGGGAGAGACAGAGGAGATAGGAGGGGGAAAGTTAGCTTAGGGTAATTGTATTAATGATATTTAGCCTATTATCACACTTGAAATATTAAAGAAATTTCGAAATATTAACAAAGGTGGCCGTTAGTTATTTTATGGAGGATGAAAAGTCTCAAAATTTCTCTATAAATTGAGTTTCATTTACCTCATTTAAAAGAGAAGACAAACAGAAGAAAATACAATCAAAAGAAAAATAGAGAGAGATATAGAGATAAAAGAAGAGGGAAATAATTCACAAGTTTAATCTTATACGGAGTATTGGGAGAGAGTGAAATCTTGTAATCTCAATAGTATAGGGTGTGTGAATTATCTTCTTGTACATCTTTATATGTTTGATGACTGTAATCTTTAATTGTAGTAGTGAATTATTCATTGTTGCCCCGTGGTTTTTGACTCTCATTTGAAGAAGGGCTTTCCACGTTAAATCTCTGCTCTTTTGTGATTTTGTTCTATTCTATTTTTCAGGTATATTTTTCTCATATCTTGTATTCGTTATTGTTGATCTCTAATTTTGGGGATTTTTCTCAACAATTGGCGCCATCTGTGGGAACTTTGGGTCTCATTCAATCGGATCTTGACTTGAGTGGGAGTCATGGCGGACAGTTCCAAGACTGGAAAAATTTAGAAATTTGACGAAACAAATTATCAGTGGTGGAGGATGCAGATTGAGGATCATTTATACGAGAAGCAACTACATCAACCGCTTGTAGGTACCAAGCTAGAAGCGATGTCGGCCGAGGAGTGGGCCTTATTAGATAGGCGAGCCTTAGCCATCGTCCGATTGTGTTTAACATAGTCGGTGGCATTTAATGTCTCAAAACAGACAACCGTTAAAGGGTTGATGGAGGCATTAGTTGGTGTTTATGAGAAGTCATCAGCCTCTAATAAGTTATTTTTGTTGAGGAAGCTTGTCTCTTTAAGGATGCCTGAAGGTAAATCTATTGCTAATCATTTGAATGATTTCAATAAAATTTGGGCACAACTTGAATTTGTGGAGCTGATATTTAGTGAAGATATTAAATCTTTAATGTTCATGTGTTCTTTGCCAGAGAGTTGAGATACGGTAATTATAACTATAAGTAATGCATCAAAAGAAAAACTTAAGTTTGATGAAGTGCTAGGTGCAATCTTGAATCAGGAGATGATGAAGAGAAGCATGGTAGATAGCTCACTGTCCATCTCGGACACAGCTTTATCGGTGGACAAAAGCAAGGGCAAAGAAAGAGGAAGAAGTCAAAGTAGAGGTCCTAAGAACCGAGGGCGCTCTTAATCCAAGGTCAAATTCAAGGGTAAGCCTACTTGTTAATTTTGTGACAAGGAAGGACATAAAAAGAAGGATTGTCCCGAGCAAGTCAAGAATGTAGCAAATGTTGATGGTCATGAAGAGAAATTGTGTTTATCTACTCATGTTGATTACAACATAGATACATGGTATATTGATTTAGGTGCTTCATTTTATTGTACTTCTCACAAAGAATGGTTTTGTAATTTTGTCAAGAGTGATTGTGGATATGTAACAATTGGCAATGGTCACAAGTGCAAAATTGAAGGAAAGAGAGTAATTCATTTGAAAATGCATCGTGAAGGTAAAGTTATTCTCAAGAAAGTCAAGTATATACCTGAATTAAAGAAGAATCTTATATTTGTTAACAAGATGGACCAAGAGGGCTATAGGATCACATTCGAAAACAGTCAGTGGAAGATCTGCAAAGGTGGTGATCAAGGGGAAGGCTGTGGGCACACTTTACCCATTGTATACCAAGGTAGATCATTTTGTTTCTTTGGCCACTGAGAAGAATGACATAACAACGTTATGACATAGAAGGCTTGGTCACTTGAGCGAGAGTGGGATGAGAATCTTACATTCCAAGAAGATTTTGACAAGTATAATTGATTCTAACTTTGGTTTTTGTGAAGACTGTATTTTTGGTAAAAAAAAACGGGTCAGCTTTACAAAGGGTGGGCGAGAGATGAAATCCAAAAGGTTGGAGTTGGTTCATACGGATGTTTGGGGGCCAGCCCATGGTAAATCTTTTGGAGGTAATTTCTATTTTGTTACCTTCATTGATGATTTTAGTAGGAAGACATGGATCTATACTATTAAAAAAAAATCAGATGTCTTTAGCATTTTCAAGGTATGGAAAGCCCGAGTTGAGAATGAAAAATGTTTGAGATTGAAATGTCTTCTATCGGATAATGGCAGAGAATATTGCACTAAGGAGTTTGACTCATATTGTGAAAAACGGGGGATTAGAAGGATCAAAACAGTGCCAAGGACACCACAACAAAATGGGGTGGCAGAGAGAATGAACAGGACCATCCTAGAGCGAGCGAGGAGCATGAGGGTTCATGTTGGGCTCCCTTTGCATCTTTGGAGTGCTACTGTGGATACAATTGTCTATTTAATCAACCGAAGTCCATCAAGCATCTTAAATGGAAAAATACCGGAAGAGGTATGGTCTGGTAAGAAAGTTGACTACTCTTTTCTTAAAGTCTTTGGCTGTATTGCATATGCACATATTGACAGGGAATCAAGAAAGAAGCTTGATTCAAAGTCTCTCAAGTGTGTATTTCTTGGATATGGAGGTGATGAATATAGTTACTGGATGTGGGATTTCGAGAACAACAAGGTGTTTTGAAGTCGGGATGTAGTATTCAATGAAGAGTGCATGTACAAAGACATGAAAGAAGAAAAACATGAGGAGTCGGAAGGAAAAGAATATATGGAGCTTGATGAGACAGATGAAGAGATGCCAAGTACTTAAAGTCAAGGATTTATTCCAAGTGATGAGGACCAAGTATCTTCTAATGAGACTGAACAAGAAGATGAGTCATAGGTTAATCAACCAAATGATGATGAATCAGATACTGAATATTTTGATGCACAGGTTGAAATTAATGACTCAGAGCCACCACAAGAGATAGTTGTTGCTCCTAAACTAAGGAGGAGCACAAGGGTTAGAAAGCCTACTCAGAAATTAAATTTAATTGACAACATGTTTTGTATACTGATGTAGGAGAACCGGAGTCCTATGATGAAGCCATGAGTGACAAAGCTCATCTTAAATGGGAGTTGGCTATAAAGGATGAGATGTCATCATTGGAGAAGAATCATACATGGGAATTGGTGAAGTTGCCACCAAAAAGGAGGGTTCTACAAAGCAAGTGGATCTATCGAGTCAAGTTTGAAGCCGATGGTGTACAAAAGTATAAGGCAAGACTTGTGGTGAAAGGTTTTGGTCAAAGAGAAGGGATTGATTTTCATGATATATTTGCACTTGTTGTAAAAATGACTTCTATTAGAATTATTTTGAGTATTGTGGCTGTAAAGGGGTTGTATTTAGAGAAACTTGATGTAAATACAGCGTTCCTGCATAGTGATTTGGAGGAGGAGATCTATATGGAACAACCAAAAAGATTTAAACTCAAAGGTAAAGAAAATATGGTGTGCAAATTGAAGAGGAGTCTATATGGACTCAAACAAGCACCAAGGCAGTGGTATTTGAAATTTGACAATTTTATGTCGGATAATGGATTTTGCTAGGAGTAATTCGGACCACTGTGTATATCTACAAAAGTTTAATGATGGGGATTACATTATTTTGACTTTGTATGTAGACGATATGCTTGTTGCAGGGACTAGTATGGAGAAAATTGTTAGTCTCAAGATGAGGTTAGCCAAGAGTTTTTCCATGAAGGATTTGGGTGAAGCAAAATAACTTTTTGGGATGCAAATTACCCGAGACTAGAAGAATACGAAATTGTGGTCATCTCAAGAAGGGTATGTGAAGAAAATTCTTGAGAGATTAACATGAATGAATTCAAGCCAGTGAGTACTACTTTGGGTAGTTTCCAATTGTCCAAAGAACAAGGTGTTAAGAGTGAGGAGGATAAAGCTCACATAAAAAAGGTGCCTTATGCTTCAGCTATTAGAAGTCTTATGTATGCTATAGTGAGTACAAGACCAGATATTGCACATACAGTGGGAGTAGTGAGTAGATTCATGATGAACCCAGGAAAAGAACATTGGGAGGCAGTGAAATAGATTTTCAGGTACTTGAAAGGAACTTCTAATTACTGTTTGTGTTTTGAGGGTGATAATATTGATATGTAGAGTTATGTAGACTCGGGCCATGCTAGAAATATAGACAATGGTAGGAGTACATCCGGATACATCTTTACAGTTGGGTGGAACCGCAGTGAGTTGAGTTTCCAAATTACAAAAGATAGTTGCTCTATCTTCAATTGAGGCTGAATATATGGTTGCTACAGAAGCTAGCAAGGAGTATATTTGAATTAAAACTTTAATGAATGAGTTAGGTTTTAATGGGGTTGATTGCAGATTATACAATGATAGTCAAAGTGCAATCCATTTAGCAAAGAACTCAACATTTCATTCTAGGACCAAACATATTTAGCTGAGGTATCATTTTATTAGATCTTTGTTAGAAGAACGTAAACTAAAGTTGGAGAAGATAGATGGCAAAAAGAATCCGGCGGACATGTTGACCAAATCGGTGGAGGGACAAAAGTTGAGCTTTTGCTCAACTTTGGTGAACTTGCACTAACATGCAAGTGGACTTATACAACGAATAAGTGGAGGAAGAATCGGAATGATGTATTTCAATTGGACTCCAAGTGGGAGATTGATAATATATGTAATTGTATTAATGATATGTAGCCCATTGTCACACTTGGAATACTAAAGAAATCTCGGAATATTAACATAGGTGGCTGTTAGTTATTCTATAGAGGATGAAATGTCTCAAAGCTTCTCTATAAATTGAGCTTCATTTGTTTCATTCCAGAGAGAAGACAAACAGAAGAAAATACAAATAAAAGAAAGATAGAGAGAGATATAGAGATAAAAGAAGATGGAAATAATTCACAAGTTTAATCTAATACGGAGTATTGGGAGAAAGTGAAATCATGTAATCTCAATAGTATAGGGTGTGTGAATTATCTTCTTGTACATCTTTATATGTTTGATGACTGTAATCTTTGGTTGAAGTAGTGAATTATTCATTATTGTCCCGTGATTTTTGACTCTCGATTGAATGAGGGTTTTCCACGTTAAATCTATGCTCTTTTGTGGTTTTGTTCTATTCTATTTTTCAGACATATTTTTCTCATATCTTGTGTTCGGTATTGTTGATCTCTAATTTTGGAGATTTTTCTCAACAGATTGTTGTGTGGGAGAGGCAGAGGGAACAAGAGGGGGGAAGGTCAGTTGAGACCGAGGGGGATGGCGGGGAGGGATTGAGAGGGAGTCGGGGAGAAGACGGAGGTAGGGTGGGAGGAGATGGGTAAGGGATGGGAATAGAGAGTTTTGCAAAAGGCCGAGTGGTGAAGGAGGGATGTGTGTCGGGATTGAACAGGGGTAAGGCGTAGATGATGGATTCATTGAAGACAATGGGATGGATTCATAACACATGTATCCCTGATTGGAAGGACTGTACCTAACGAAAATACATTGTCAACTTTTAAATGGCAATTTGGTTTGTCCAAAAGGGTAAAGGCAAGGATAACATAATGAGCCAAACACCCACGTAATAAATTAGTTGGGTGAAGTTCGAAAGAGTACCTCAAAGGGCGACTTATTGTGGAGGGCTGGTGTAGGGAGACGATTAATTAGATATATAGCACTGGAGAAAGCATAATTCTAAAAGCAGGAGTCCAAGGATGAGTGAGACAAGGTCAAGCCGATTTACACAATGTGTCGATGTTTTATCTGGCAATGCCATTTTGTTCGGGTGTACCTAGGCAAGAAAGACGGTGAATAATCTCGAGTTTGGCAAATAGGCCTTGTAGGATTGTACCAATAAATTCTCCACCTGCATCCCTTTGAATATGTTTGATTTTGGCAATGCATAAAATTTCCACCATGACAATAAAAGTTGGAAAAATTGAAGTAACATTAGACTTCCGAATTAGAGGATAATACCATAAAAAATGGCTACAATCATCAACTAAAATTAAATAAAATCGAAAACCATCTTAGAGAGGATATAGGGGCCGGGCTCCGAAGATCACAATGAACAATGTGTAAAAGAGTGCACGAACGAGACTCATTGAGAGTAAAAAGAAATCGGCGACTCTTTCCTAATTGACAGCTGAAACAAAGAAATGTAGACAAAGTTAGGGAGTCATGGAGAGAGTCGAATGTAGTTGGAGAACTTTGATAGTCGGATCACCAAGACAGGCATGCCAAACATCAGGAGTCTCTTTGTTTGCTGAAAGGCTGAATTTATTTGGTGAGGATGACAGAGAATTTATAAAGGTCCCTTGATGGAGCCACTTCCCTATCTTCCAGTCCTTGATAAAATAACCAGACGATGTAAAGGTAAAACAACAGTCATGATCCAGAGTAACTTAGAAAAAATAATAGCCGTTTAGCTAATAATAGAACATGAAGAGCTTTGCAAAATCATTTTGAACCACTAGATAAAGAGAATGAAATCTAACTTTGATGAAAAATATGTATACCAATGCCATTACCGGCCAAAATTCGATCAGGTCTAGTATACGGAGTCTTACTAGAGATTTCAGATTCGGAAGGCGTCAAAGTGCGTGTGGCGCTAGTATCGAGATACCAAGTTCGATCAGATGAATTAGCCATCATGGCATTGAGGTCGTTTGCAGATTCTACGTCATTTGGAGCCCAACTAAGTGTTGGCTTCGTGGTAAGGGTGGCCACACCGATAGCAAACGACGTTTGCAGTGGTGGAGGTTGACAGGGATGAACCACCACGTCCATCTGCAGCGCGATCACAGCTACGGCTACGGCCACGACCACCGTTAGAGCTGCTAAACGAATGAGTGAGGCGAGCTTACCTTATACTCAAATTCGATTCGAATAGCTCAAACTTCATTCGAGTTCGAATTCACTTAAACTGTTAAAATTTAAGGAGCTTAAAATTAATTCGTTTGAAAGCTCAAAACCATTTTTTTATGAGTTCGAAAGCATCTCGTTCATAAGCTCGAAAGTTGATGGTTCATAAGCTTGAAAATAGCTCGTTTTTGAGAAAAATATACATTTATAGAGATTAAAAATTAACAAAATAATTTATCATACTCAATACACTCGTCACCTATTAAATAATCAATAATCCACGTCACAATAAAAATGTCCTTAGCTCATCTTATTCATATCGATTTTATTATATTTTTTAAATTATGTTACAATTAACTAGCATGCTCAAATTTTATTTACTTAATTAGATAATTAACATTGATTAAGTATAACACAAATCATACAAATATCGCTTCATCCTAGGCATTCGTTACGTCAAACAATCAATCTTATTATATTACGCTAATAATTATCAATTTTAAATAATTAAATTGAAGGTAATTATACCTCCCATCGTTGACAATTGGCTATGACTAAGGTTTTATCGCACATCTTGAAGCTCAAATTCGGTGCTAGGCGGAGCCCAAAATTTAATCAAGTTCGACTTGACAAGTTTGGCAGAAGATCCAATGAATTTCAGCGAATCCGATTTTTTGACGGGTTCTGACAACTTTTCGGCGGTTTTTCGACAACTGTTGCTCACAATGGCCACCAGCAGGATGGCGGTGGTATGGGGTACCGTTGACACCAGCTCAACGAACCTGATGCATCTACGATGTCGATAAGGTCAGCAGCTCGCCGAAAAAAAAGACAAAAGAGGGGTGGTCGGTGGTGGGGGTGATGAGATCCGGCCAGGATTGGTGGCGTTGGGCTCTGCTCTGGTTGAGGAAGGTCACGGGAGTTTCCAGGTGGCTGGATGGCGGTGGGATCGGTGACGGGAGAGTGGAGCGGTAGCGACGGCTTTGTATAGTCATGGAGGCTGGGTGACGGCTGGACTACGGGGGGAATGGTTGGCGATGTTCTAGCGGTGATCAGCGGCATTAATTGATGGTGGTGCGGCAGCCGAAGGTGGAGTTGGCGACGAAGGAGGAGGGCGGCATTGAGGATGGTTCAGGGGAATGAGAAGAGTTGAGTGAGGGAGGGGGGGGGGAGAAATGGGTCGGCGGCAATATCGTAAATAAAAGTTGACTTGAGTAAAATAATAACTAACTCGTAATAAATCCTTAAAAAAAATCTAAAAAATAGGAAAAAAATCTCATAAAATATAATACATACCATAACACCACAAGTCCACAATGACATGTTCTATGACTAATTACCCATACAAACTTCACTATAACGCGTTCTAATGCACTATTCGGCTTAATAATTCTGCGATAAAATACATAAAAAAACATAATGCATAGTTTTATATACTTTGATAACTCATTTCTCATTATTTTTTTGATGTTATCATCATATACTTGGTACACTTGACCAACGTCATTCATAATTTATAGTTGGTCTCAACTTAGCATGCAGTTCATGAAACTGACTCGTCTCGAATCGACGATTGAACCGACTAGTTCACTATAAAACTTTGACTTGAATCACTGGGTTCACACATGTGCTTATTGATAGATGCCTGATCATGTAGGAACCTGATTATAGGTATGATATTTTTATATATGTATTTTTATCTTTGTAATAAATTGTAAATCTTTTAGCTATCTTATCTATGTATATGGTGGTCTGTCTCTTATATAAGTCATAACACGTATAATTTGTTAATCTTACAATTTTAGTTAATTAAGCCATGATAAATAATTAAATTGTAGTGGCAGAGATTTTTTACATGTAGCAGACCCATGTTAATTTTAATTGGTTTTTGTTCTTTTCTTATAGTAAAATTATTTTTAAAATTTATATTAATAGTCAATAAGAAGATTTATCTACGATTTTAAATATATTTTGAGTAAGTAAGTGATATTATATATATATTATTATATTATATTATCGAGTCGAATTCAAGTCGAGCTATGAGTTGAGTTCGAATTATAACCGAGTCGAATCAAGTCGGCACAAATAGCAGACAAGGCCGGGATAGATTGCGGCTGAGAGGAAGAGGTGAGGCACAACTCAAGGAGAAGACCACAAACCTCTTCAAAGCATAGTTGCACGAATCGAAATTGGAATCAGAATTAATTTTTGAGGGAGTCGAAATCGGAATCGGAATCGGTCTGAATCAGACATGAATCGGTTCAGTTGAATCGGTCCGAATTGGTCATATATAATAATTTAATAATTTATAATATAAATATATAAAATTATATATTGATGACATTTTGATATTATTGTATATATTATATTTTATGATATTTTTTTCATATTTTTTAGATTTTTTTTGAATTATTTAGAGTTAGTTATTATTTTTGACTCGAGTCGAACACGAGTCAAGTTTTAATTACGAGAATGTCACTCCTCATTTCTTTCTCTCTGCCTCTTTTCTCCACAGCTTCCTTCCCCGCCGCCGCGCCCCTCCTCCC
>JAVDBV010087248.1:0-11313 GCA_032619315.1 Piper longum | reverse complement strand
TATATATATATATATATATATATATATATATAGAGAGAGAGAGAGAGAGAGAGAGAGAACTTTTGAGATGCCCTGTCTGCCTTTTACATGGGACTAAATTGATGGTCATTGAATCAAATCCGGTTGCCACCAATCATTTACCATATTCCCCCAACCCCCCCTCCCCCTTCGACCGGCCGCACCCCCGCTACGACTTGCTGTGCCAAGGTTGGCAGCGCTCCACCTCGAGGGAGGGTTGACCACAAGATGGCAGCATTGAGGCGACCAGTTGTGCCAAAACCGGTAGATCTCCATGAAACAGAGTAGGGAGACCCGACGAACAATGTAATGGAAAGAGAAAGAGGGGATGCAGGTGACGATGGTGGCGAGGTCGCCGACGGTTGGGGTGGAGCAGCAAAAACAAAGGAGGGGCCGATCGTCGATAGGGGGAGAACCATGGGAGGTCGGGGGTGAAGAAAAATGACTCGATGGTAATTTTGTAATAAAAATTTGACACACTCCTGACTCGAGTCAATATTATGAAATAAATCCAAAAAAATATAAAAACTTGACTCGTTCTTGACTCGAGTCAATATTATAAAATAAATCCAAAAATCTATAAAAAAGGCTGGTTGTGAAGCGGTGAACCCACTGGCTAGAAAAATAGGGGAGAAGGTCGGGGAAAAGAAACGTCTTTAGGTGCAGGGGTAATTTCGTAATAAAAACTTGACTCGCTCCTTACTTGAGTTAATATTACGAAATATATCTTGAAAAATATTAAAAATACAGTTAAATACCATAAAATAAAATAATCAAGTTCTAACTCAAATAACATTCTATATTAGATAGTTCCACCCAATATTTTATTTTATGACATTTTACTGTCACCAAGGGTAGATGGGGGGGGGATATGGTAAATGATTGATAGTGATAACTCTGTAAAAGTGTTATTATTCTTTGCATTTCATATTGAATTTTGTCATGTTTCGAGTTGTTTTTACTTAAGTTTTATTAGTTTAAGAGTCTATTATTTATTATTAATAATGTGAAAAATCATTGTGATTTTAGTGTAAAGAGTGCTAATTAATGTTGTTTTATTAAGGTACAAAAGTTAGAAAACGATCCGGAACAAATTTGGAGAGAAATCAAGCGAAAAAGTGAATTCTGGAAGGATGGTTAGTGTTCATCAACCCGTTACTGTTCAAGAGTTAGAAAACGACCCGGGTACTGTAGCAACCCGGGTACTGTAGTGACCCGAGTATTGTTACATGGCGGGCCCACTTGAAATCTTTGGCTGGATCATTTATAAAGTAAATCAGGGTTTTATAGAAAACAACAAAAAGAGACGGCAGAAAGCGACGGCTCGAAAGACAGGGAGCAACAACGAAGGAATTAGATCAAAAGAAGAATTAGCTTTCTTCAAAAGAGTTTTTCTTTATTCAGATTTATTTTTCTTTGTGATTAATGATGTCTTTCTTATCACATATGAATTTCTTGTGTTTATTTGAATATTTTATGGAGTAAATTCTTTTCTATGATTTTCAATGAAACTTAGTGCATGGATTAATAAAGGTTATTAATTTTTATTTATGTGATTGTGTTTTTGGATCATCTATTTTATTCTATTCGTTAATGTTATCATTAGATTGACCACATATTGATTGATTTAGAGATTTAATCTTATCTATAAATAGAAAGATTAGATTTGTCATTGAATAAAATAGCCTTTGTTCATCTATTTTGGGTGATTTACATATATAGAAAGAGAGAGAGAGCTTTCGAGGTGTGCTGCCTGCCTTTTGCAGTGCAGGCAATGCACAAGGTTGATGGTCGTTGGATCGAAATCCAGTGGCTATCTAATGTGGAAATTATAACGCAAGTGCACGTGTCGACTCAAGTAATAAAAGTGATAAGAAATTATCGTCCCACGAGGAATTAATTATAGAAATTCTCAATTACCAAAACTAATTTAATTAATTATACTTAAATGAAAACAAATTTTAATAATGATTTAATTATGAATTACAACTAAATTAATCTAAAATTACAATAGTTAAATGATGAATTGATTTCAAGACGACAAACCTAGGATTTTCAATTTCACTTAGTGCTCTATATGATTAAAGTTATAATTTTTACCTATGAATTGCACATTCGAATCATTAACCACGGGAATTAATTATTTATGACATCTTTTAGATTCACTATAAACTTATCACTCGCACCCAACTTCTATACCTCTATGAAATTGCGTATGCAAAATGATACATTAAGTTCTGCCCTTAACAATTACCCAAGACATATGAGTATATCTTTATCTCATATGTGAATCACCTAGAATCGATAAACAAAAGCTATTTTATTCAATGATAAATTTAATTTTTCTATCTCTAAATAAGATTAAATCTCTAAATCAATCAGTAGATGATCAATCTAATGATAGTATTAACGAATAGAATAAAATAGATGATCCAAAAACACAATCACATAAATAAAAATTAATAACCTTTATTAATCCATACACAAAGTTTCATTGAAAATCCTAGAAAAGAATTTACTCCATAGAATATTCAAATAAACCCAAGAAATTCATATGTAATATGAAAGACATCTAATTCGTCTTCTGATCCAATTCCTTCGTCGTTGTTCCGTGTCTTTTGAGCCATCTCTCAGTCGTCAAGAGTTGTTCTTCTTTTTGTTGTTTTCCTCTATAAAACCCTGGTTCAGTTTATAAATGATCCAGCCAAAGATTTCAAATGGGCCCACCATACAACAATACCCGGGTCACTACAGTGTCTGGGTCGTTGTTACTGTAGCGACTGGTTGAATAGTAACGGGGCTGATGAACAGTAACCGAGTTGCTACAGTAGCTGTCATTTCGGAATTCATTTTTTCGCCTGATTTCTCTCCAAATTTGTTCTGGATCATCTTCTAACTCTTGTACCTTAATAAAATAACATTAATTAGCACTTTTTACACCAAAATCACAATGATTTCTTGCATTATTAATAATAAATAATAGACTCTTAAACTAATAAAACTAAAGTAAAAATAACTCGAAACATGACAAAATTTAACATGAAATGCGAAGAATAATAACTCTTTTACAGAGTTATCACACGTACTATGAGGGTACATATATACCCAATTATATAATGATAGTGTCACATACGTAATAACAAATTGAGTTATCAGTATATATGTGAGTATATTATGATTATATTATTTTATTTTGCTCAATGTATCATAAAAATAAGATTTAAGCCATTGATTTTATTAAGATGCATTTGTAGTTTTTTTTAAAGCATGTCATTCAATGGATGTTGAGTTTATTTTATTTTTATTTTTATTTTTGACTCACATCCATGATGTGTTTGACTCGTTTTTACAAGTTATAGATAACTTTTAGGAGTCTTTAGAAATCATTTTACACTTAATTCGTCTTATCTAGTTGAGTGCAAAATATTTAGAAAAAAAAACCCGACGATTTTACCGGACTCAACCCTTTTCTTCCTTTGGATACCCAACCGATTGACACCTTTCCCCATGTTCTTGACGTGCCACCCCTAGTGACCACGCCACTGGCAACACCGTCGTTGGCCACCACGCTGCCATCTCCCGGCCTCCCTTCCTACCCTTCCCCCTCACATACCCCCTCCTCCTCCACCTTTTCCTTCCACTTCCTCTGCTCCCCGTGACCACCCTGTTCCTTGGAGCACTACCGTCAGTTGCCACTGTCTGGCCAGCCCCTCCGTTGCCAGCCCTTGCTTACCGCTCTCTTTTCCTTCCCTTTCCCCTGCCTCGCTCTCCCCTTCCTACCCCTCCTTTGGCCGCCGTCGGCAGTGGCAATTCGCCACCGCCACTAGCCAATTTTCAGTCAATGGCCGCCCACCTTATTTTCCCCTCTCCTATACCTAGTTCCAGCCCTAGCCCCTCATCATGCGGCAATCACCGCCGCCACCCTTTGGCACCGTTGGCAATCGTGACCTGTAAGATGCTCTTTGCTTCTCTAATTTTAGGTTTTTTATTCATTTTAATTATAGTTCATATCATTTATGAATTGTTTATAATTTTTGTTAAAATATATTAATCGTGTAAATTTATGATAATTATGTGGTAAATTGTAAATTTCTTATATAATTTGACAATTCATAGTGATTAATGATGATTTGAATTATTCGAGTATGAAACTTAATATGATATTGATAATGCTAAAAAAAATTGTAAAGTTGTGTATTAGTATTATAATTGTGTGGGTTAATTAATTATTTGGTTAAAAAGTTAATTCAGAATGAGAATTGATATGTGATGATGATAATTTTAGAAATTGTGGCATAGTCACTTAGTTAAAAGTAATGACAAGTAGATCTTAATTGTTAATTTGTTCATTTGGCTCATTTGTTGATTGACTAAGATTAATGCTAGTATTTATAATATTCATGATGATGTAACGATTATCATGAATCCATTTCAAATATGCATCACATAATTAGTACATGTGTTAGTGTATAGTTTGATTGCGTAAGTATGAAGTAGGAGCTCGATGTCTAGGTTCAAGACCATGCTTAGAGCTTCTACCAGGTCCGTTAGGACTTACCTTTTAATTTGTTGTTCTACTCCATTATTGTTTTGTTATATAGATCACAGGACGTGATAAGTGATTGTTTTATCAGATCCCACTTAACATGGGTTATTTAAACGTAATGATTTTCAAAATTAAGAACTTTAACAAATGAGATTCTTCGAGTTGTTTTGAAAACTCAGATCCACAGCAAGTTGTTTTGGGGTTTATTTATATAATTCCCTTCTCAATTATATCATGTAATTTTGTATCAATTTTTTTTTGAGCCAAGAGATGAAGAAATCAACTTGCATATATTATGAAAGGGCATATGTGTGAGTCAAAGCAAACTCTGGATTGGTAAAAGGATCATTCCATTCTCGATGGATCATGACAATTCTATGTCTTGAGCTTCCCTACACCTGAAGAGACGTGAAGGATATAGGTACTATTTTGTACAGTGCATGTCCGGATATATAGTATCAAAGGGTATTGAAGGTAATTGTCTAAGAGTACTCAACCTTTGTACTCTAGGCCAGAAGAAATATGGAGGTCGGAGAGAGCTCATGAAATGTGTTTTTTCCGAGAGTGAAATTATTAAATAAGAAAATACCGAGGGAGGCATCTGCCGAGAGTGACACAATACTAGTTCAGTGCAGGATACTATCGAGTGTGTAATTTGATAGCTCCTCAGTAGTTACCCTTTTAAATGCTCAGTAGAAGCATATAATAAATTTCTTTTACATGAGTCATCTCTCATTTTTCAATTTTATATTTAATTGTTTTCGAACCAGTAACAACTATTGCTGATATTTTTCTATTATTTATGTAAGTAAGAATCAGGAATATGATATGTCAGCCTTGGTAGAAGAACAATGACTACATAGTGCATACACACTGACCAATGTGATATGTTTGACCTGTTATATGATTTTAGTTATGATCTATCATAATGTGATGTATTATAATATGTTGAAACCACTTAAATATGTTGAGATTGAAATGACAGATGTGATAGATATGACGAACACATGGGTCAAGATCCACTTTATGATTATGATTTTATTTTGAGAGATATAACAATTATGACATATATGATGAACGTCAAGACTCAAATTATGTTTATAATTTTGTTAGTATAACTATGATGCGTTATGAAATGAATATTTTATATTGTGTTACGATATATAGATTTATATATTGTTATTTGATAAGGTTACCCTTATTATATTTATAGAGGAACTTTTGTTGATTTTATTTTGATTTTTTTATGATTTATCATGATTTGATTAATTTTTTAATAAGATTATTTGTCATGATATTTACTTAGTATTCTGTTAGAGGATGTATTTAGTACATGCATTGATTACGTATTTTAAAGGTTTTCTCTTTCATCTTAAAACGTTGGAAAAATGTAAGTTTATATTTCTTAGGTTTGGGTAGACTAACTTAATTTACAATAAGAGGTTGTTCGGTTTACCTTAATAATCCCAGTGAATTAGATTTTGCACAAAAAATTATCCACGATCGGAAAAAGACTTCAATTAATTGATTGTAAGGTAAAAAAAATGGCAAACTTCCGTACGACTAAACCAATTTATAAGATTACCAACTTGCTACCAAGTTGTGTAAACAGCGGGCCAAGCACGTTTCTTATCGCGTTTCTACCATGACCATCGTCATCATTCTCTCGTCTTAATTTTCTGGTCTTGGATAAGATCTAATGACCGGACAAGTTAAGAGAGATGACCGGCAAAAAGTGACAGGTGACCATCTGGTACTACTCGAAAATGCCCGCTTTGTCTCCTACTTGGCTCTTGCAAATTTGATATGCATGTTTGCGTGGTGGAGATTTAATGAATGAATGAACCAGCAGAGTGGCCTACAGATCACTGAAAGCAAATCTTGCTGCCGGAATGCAACTTGGTTGATGGATTAATTATAACTGTTTTCAACTTGGGACTTCATTAAATTGAAGTACAGTTGTTCTGTCCCTTGGCATGCAATTTATACGAGGACCCAAGAAGAAGCTGCATTAATTGGTAATATCGGTTGCTCTACAGACAGACTACTGATTAAAATGTGCTTTGACAAGAAATTAAAACGAGCACACACACACACACACACTTCATGTATAACTACTTGATATTTGTAAACTGCCGGCTAAAGGAGTCCATGATACATGTGCTGTATGTAGCTCTGCAAAAATACCTATATTGCATTATTGAAGGAATAAACTCCTAATATGCCGCATGATTCCGTTCCCTGCTTAAAATTTGTGCACAAAGTTCTGGGCGCTGTTGGCATAATTAGTACAAGAGGCCGGAAGATGAGACTTCTATGTTGACAGGCTTACAGCACTATTTTGGATGGGATGGTGAGTTTCATCCGGAGAATCATTGAAATGTTAGAATTGATACACCACCCTGAGCAGAATATGGCTACAATTGAAAAGGCCAGGCATGTCTTGATGAGTTATCTTCACAGAGAAAAAGACACTCATGTTATTATCCTTGTGCATATGTGTATAAGTTAGTAAACTGTCATCAATTGGGCGATCCGTATCTCAATTATTGCAGGAAAATCTATGGATGTATATATGTACGCATTGTTACCAGGAAGTTTTTTACACAAGTTAATTGGAAGTAGCTAGCTAGGTTGAGGATTTAGATCTACAGTTGGTTCGCTAGCTGGTCCCTCCCCATTTGGTTATACTGTCTTGTCTACCTTTGACATCAGAGAATGAAAACAAAGGTGATGTCTTGTTCTGGTTGCTGCTTCCTTCTTTCCAATAATGCCGACTGCAGCGTAGAAAATTGGAAATATCCGTGTGTGAAGCTCGCCGGGTTCCCATATTATGCTTGGCTTTAATGTGAATTTTTTTCTGATTTATCTTTCATTTCAAACCATCCTCACCACCCCTTTTGTATAAATAATGCTAGACTCATTACGTGTCTTTTCTATCCCCCTCGCTAGGGGCACGAATTAAATTCTTATTAGTAGTAATGGAGTCTGTGTAAAAATAAATGACAAAAATTTGACGGATTCGGATGCCTTTGTTAATATTGTATTAACCGATTAATGACGCTTGAGTTGAGGAGCGAGGACTGGAAGCAAATGATAGCTCAAGTCATTAAAAATATAAGGGGAACAGTTCGAATTTCAAGTTTACATTATAGGCTTATAAAAGTAAATACGTTTGTTTTAGTGGAAAAATTCACACAAGATCCTGCATCTATTTACAATGTGACTCACTCAAAAAATAGCTTTTACCAACTCAACTTTATAACCATTGAAAAGCTCACAGACCCGTTGTCCCACCATGCAATTTGAACCAGAATCTGCAGCAAATTCGAGTATATATTGTCCTTACTAGGAAATTGGTAATACGAGAAAAGAAAAACTGGATTTGTACCGGTGATAATTAAAAGTTTATAAACTGATTATTTTGTCGCGTAAGATTCAGTCTATAATAAGATTTTTGAATCGGATCAAATCAAAAAATGAAAACGATTTACTATATCGTGCAGATTCTGGGTCGAGTCAGGAAAAGGTTTGAGTCAGAATCTTATAACTCTCGGTTCCTGCGGTGGGTTCATCCTGAGACGCACTTCAATATCGACCGTTCAAATTTTCATCTAAAGGCCCATATTTAATGTTTTTTCCACCATTGAACATAATTGCTTATCACCTGAATAAGAGGTGTCAATATTTTGTTGATGGAGATCTAATCGATAAGTCATACCTGTTCAACTTAGACTTCTTCTTTATCTTAATATATTATAATTATATTATATAATTTTCCTCCTAACTTTTTATAGAATATGGTTATAATATTTTAATATAAAGTCTACCAAGAGGAAAACTTTATAATATACTTACAAGTGTAACTTATCACTAACATGAGCCAAATCTAAGGGATGAAAATTGTGTGTTGGGTTTCGGTCAGGGAAACTTAGTTCAGAATAATCTAAGCCCATTAATGGCCATCGCCATTTCAGATTTCGTCCAAATTCGTAGGCCCATTAATTACTGGTGGATCCAGATGAGCTGAGTTCGCATTTGGTTAGCTTTTTAAAGGCCCATTTTTATTGGACTGTGAGGAAGTGGGGAGTTGGAACTGTAGAATTAGGGCATGAGACTAATAATCGCCTAATTAACCATGAAATATGAACTAAACAAAGATGCCAAGCAAATTGATCGATTCCAATGTTAATATACCTTAAAAAATTTTAGATTCAGCTAACATTTCGTGCCCAAATCCTTAAAATCAGTCAACAGCAACAAAATGGTTTAGTACTTTCTAGGTTGACCTTGGGGCGGGCTTAATCCATCATTTACATTAACATGTTTTTTCAAACTTTCAAAGTTCCAGTATTTATCTCCAACCTGCGTTTTACTCGTCAATGACGTCTATTGTGAGAAGTTTTATATTTGAGTCTTTATTTTAAGGAGTGTTAATAATAATTTAATTTATTAACTCATAAATAATCAGGTTGGGGACATGGAGTTGATGGCCAATCACTAAAAAAATTTAATATCAAGCTAGTTCTAGGTTTTACTGCACAGATCAAACCTGGCCGATGGCATTCCTCACCTCCCGGGCCTTAAAATTAATGATATCTAATACTTAACTTTAGGGAAAGAATTCTGTTCTCTAAATTTGCTCTATCTGGATTCATTTATCTCATTACTTCTAAGCAGATATAACTCTTTAGAATATGACACTCTTATAAGACATATCCCTTTATTAGAAAGGTGATCTCTTTAGAAGATGTATTCTTATGAGATGTACGTCTTTATAGAAGAGTACATTCTTTACATTGTTATTTTTTAAATAAAACATGCTATGTGTTTGTTTAACTACTTAAGCAAGATTTTCTAAATCATGACCGATACTTATCATTATTTCATAACGTAGGTGGGAAATACAAGTGATGAACGTCGGTATAGTATGATTTTTTTATTTAAAAATTGTCTTGTAAATTATGATTTTTTATCTAAATTTTTCCCAATAAACATTGATCTTTTTTTAACATTTGTTCTTATTGAAGTTAAAAAAAGTTGTTTTGTTGTTTAAATAATTTTGTTATTAAATTATTGTTATTTAATCATGAATACTATTTTTTTAGTTTAATTTTATAATTTTTTATATTAGTTTAAAAACTCAATGACCATCCATTTAAAAAATATTCTTACGATGGTAGCTGTCCAATATCTTTTATTTTTTATTATATCTCATGCATTGCAAGAGTATTTTGACTAGTTATATTTTACCAAAGAAAAACCTTGTGTTCCTCACTAACTTTTCATAATCATACGTTTTTCCTATTTATTATACAATCTTATATTTTTCTCATTAGAAAAATATTCATTAACAAAAATTTCTTAGTTATTTTATAATTTTTCATCAATAATAATATTGAGAAATCTAATTTAATTGTGAACATATTTTATAATGAGAGATTAAATACATTATTAATGATGAGACATCTAATTCGAGAGCTTCTTACAAAAAAGAATCATATATATTTTTATATTACCTTACGGATAAAAAATTAGGCCTAATTATTATAAAATGGAAACTTTTGATAATATCAAAAACCACATTTTAAGTTTATATATATATATATATATCCGGTGGATTTGGTGCAACTTTATTTAGTTATCCGAAGGCTAAGGGGCAACTAGGTTTGATCACCCTCGACCGCCCATGCCTAATGTAGTAAGGCCTCACCCCCATTATTGGCCAATTGCCCAAGGGAGAGAGTGGTGGTAAGTAATGGTTTTTGTTTTGACTTATTTTTTAATGGCCGATTGTCCCGATGGTTTTTTTTATGATTTTTAAATCATTTGGTGATATCAAAAAAATTTCTATTTTTTTGGATGAAAAATTGCAAACTTAACTATGATTTATAATATTATATTAAACTCAATTCCATCATGACGGATATACTTACTGGAGATATAATTCAATAAAAGTAGACATAAATTATTTTAAAAACAAAAACTATTCGCAGTTCAACTAAAATCGCATTCCCAGTTCATTATAAAATTATATTTTATATCCATCGTACAAGTAAACTCCGAGTTAAACACTAATCACAATTATCATCAATAAATAACACCCTAAAATCACTAATAAGTATGATTACCAAAAGTAATTATTAGCCTAATCACACCCATCTTGATAGCAACAGAAGGCCCTAATTTATAAAGAAGCCCTAAAATTAAATACGAGATCTTTTTCTTTTAAAAAAAATACAGGCAATTATTAACGATCATTAGTACAATAGGTTTGCTAATGAATGTGATTAACGAAAGTGATTAGCAAAAGGCCGAAAAAAGAAAGCTTTAAGAACCCCTAATCTCCCATCTCCAACCAACCTTCTGGAACATTCTTCCCCACTTTCCCTTCAGATTTCATCCCTTCCATTTCTTCCCCGACTCCGATTCGCACCTGCAACCAAACAACAACAAAAGCTTGAAGCAATCTAGGGTTAGGGTTTTGGAGGGAGAAGAAGATGGGCGCCGACTACTACAAGATCCTGCAGGTCGACAAGAACGCCAAAGACGACGACTTGAAGAAGGCCTACCGCAAGCTCGCCATGAAATGGCACCCGGACAAGAACCCCACCAACAAGAAGGAAGCCGAAGCCAAGTTCAAGCAGATTTCCGAGGCCTACGAGGTTCGTGTCGTTCGTCCCGTCTTCTTCCAATCAAAAAGTTCGAATCTTTGTGGGGTAATCGGTGGTGGTGGGGGGGGGGGGGGG
>JAVDBV010087243.1:0-12633 GCA_032619315.1 Piper longum | reverse complement strand
TCCCTACCCAGGCCTATATGTATATATAGTTTTTGCGTTGTTTTTCTTTGCCCGTGCAGGTTGGGGTGAGAGAAGGCAAGTTAGTGACAACCCATGCAAATTGATTAGGCAGACAGCCTCATGTGGTATGGAAGTAGGTAAATTTAGCAGACAGCCACATGTGGTATGGAAGTAGTTAAACCTAGAGACAACCACTTTTAGAGTGGTATGGATGATGGACCTTGACGATGAAATGAGAATGTGAAATAAGAATGATGAAATGAGAATGTGAAATGAGAATGATGAAATGAGAATGTGAAATGAGAATGTGAAATGAGAATGTGAAATGAGAAATATGAGATGAGAAAGGTAAGAAAGGTAAACCTAGAGACAGCCACTTTAAAGTGGTATGGAAGAGCCTCCCATTGACGGTATGAAATGAGAAGGATGAGTTTTCATGTGATGTTTTTATTTCAACAGGAGGGTTAGCTCTCTTGTGCCAGTTTGGTATTAATTATTTCCGGACCAGTGACAACCGTTGCTGACGATTTTCTACTATATGTAGGTGAGGAGCGTAATGAATAAGAGCTGTCGGGACTGCGGAGGAGCAGCACAGAATCGCGCACACATGTACTTGCCTTGCATGATTTCTAATGATAGTGTGTTAATTGCGTATGAAATGAATAAAAAAATGTGAATGAATAAGGAGCCTTGAAGCTAAGATTCGGCTCAAGCGAAAATGAAAATGAAGATGATTGCATTTGGTTTTGATTGTAGTATTTTATATCATTTTGATTGAATATATATAAATATTCTTGTTGTGGACAGGTTGGCCCTTATTGCACTTTTAAGGGAAACTTCGTCCGGTTATTCGTAGAAATAAATGTTTTTCTCTATATTTCTCGTTTATCGCTTTTGTTTTGTTTTGTTTACATATCATGGCATGCATATAGGACCACGATAGAACCCAAGCATATCATCCATGCCTTGCATATTTGCATCTCCGTCTTAAGACGCCGAGGGTAGATCCTGGTCGGCTTAACCGAATCTAATAGGATAGCGAAAGGTTCGGTCGCCGATGACACTTCCGGGTCGGTTCACGGGTGAACCGAAACGGGGTGTTACATGTTCTCTTTTACTTCAACATAATTCTCTTTTATATAGAAGAATATGAGTAGAATTTTAGAAGCCACCTTATTAAACTTCTATAAAAATGGACAAAATCACACATCGGTATACGAAATACAAACTATTAGTGTGATAAACGATAAGTCAAAAATTGACAATTAAGTTTTTCGATGCAAATAGGTGAGGAAAAGTCAACAAGGATAATCGAAGGTCCAATGCTTGACAGTGTTCACAAGGGAATAGAAAGCTTCACCAGATTAAAAGAGCTTAACTTGGGCGAAGTGCCCCAAGAGTATGTGAGAAAGATACGGGACAGAGGTGAAGACCGTGAAAAGGTGAGATCGATATCAAGATATCAAGCATCTGGTGAACGGGACTTGGAACACCGAACGTCTCAGTTTGACTCATGTTAAGGGGGGAAAAAAGGAATATTAAAAAAAAACCTACCAAATTTAATGAATACGCGTTCTAGTTGTTCCTGTATAGATGTACTTCTCAATCTTATGTATATATGCACATTGTAATAATCTCATGATGGGTAAGTCGATGCTTGTTGGAGGACGTAAAGAAAGAACGATATATAACCCCCCCGCGACGTAGTTCTCAATCATATATATCAATTGCCTCACCAAACTTCTCAATATACATAGATAACTTTCAATTTCTGATCGCTATGAACTTATGCACTAGTGAAACCCCGTCATCAAATTTTCAGTGTCAAAAATATTTTGTCGCCAGTTTCTGTGTCATATTTTGAATTTTTTCTTAAATGAGCGGGCTCTTTTCAATTTTGCGCGCAACTCATTTGTCTATTTATTGGTCACTCATGTGGCGCAACCCCGCCACCTTCCAAGTCACCCTGCTGCCTGCACACCACGCTGTCACCCCCCTACCCCCCCTTCACACCACCCTCCAACACTGCCGCGCCTCCCCCACCACCGCGGCTCCCCATCCTTCGCCATCCTGCCTCTTCCCCAACTGCCGTGCCTTCCCCTCCCCTGTCGCCGCACCTCCCTCACCCCCTTGCCCCGCTTCCCCACCCACACCGCAGGCCCCATTGTGCACAATGTGCGGCTTCGCCGGCCCCCTCGTGCAGCCCCTGTCGCTCCCTCATATGGCTCCGCACGTGCGTCACATGGGCACTGGCCCTCATATTGTCAGCTGATACATTGAAAAATATTTTTATTATTTATCATAATTTCTTTAATATGAGTATATTAAAGGGATTAATATGAAAAATAAGAGTTGGCAATACGCGTATTTAAGCCCATTAATGAAGACAAATCATAATGAATTATTTGTTAACCTTTTAGTAAAAATTAAACACAGTTGCCAAAAGTTGAATAGTTTTCTCATATAAGACTTGCAGATTCTAGATGGGGCGGAGTCAAAGGAAATCCTTAAAAGTTCCGGGCAAAAAGAAGGTATCCAATAGCAAAGTATTATAGGAAACAAAGAAAGACATCAAATTGTACAGACGCTAAGTTTACAATAAAATTTTCTTAACTGCGTAACATAATTATGAACGGGACAGACGTAAAAGCAAAATGCCATCTGGTTTCATGTTCCTTAAGAGATCGCTTCCCAGTAAGTCATACCTCTCCACTCGTAGAAATGTAAGATCAAGGGTATGTCCTTCACAGTTTCCCAATCTTCACCGTTTTGTTCTATCCTTCTTATCAAATTCTGAGGCATTTCACGTAGATTGAGCTCCTTGAGATTTGTGAGATTTTCAATACCGTCTGGCACTTTTTTCAGGTTTGGACAATAACTGATCGTGAAATACTCAAGTTTAGGCAGTGCACCTCTCTCTATCTCGATGTGCTTTAAAGACCGACAAACTCCAATCCACAAACGTTTGAGACACGGGTAGCTTTTTATTCCACAACGCATATATTCTCCATCATAGGCATCCTCCAGGGCTAGTGAGGCTAGGTTGGGTAATTGACCAAATGCCTCCAGAGGATCATCACGCAATCTTGAGGAAACGAGCCCAATTTTGACAAGCTTCTCGAATGATTCTGTCACTTTCGGCAGCATGTGAAGATTTCCCCTCAAACATACGACTCTTAGGTTGGGCGAGAGACTTGACAAAAATTTCACATCAAGCGGCTTGTCCTCCCTATCAGTATTTATCCATAGCGTTTCAAGGTGTTTCATACCGGAAACAGATTCACGCAAGGCCTCCCAATCTTGCTCTTTCACCGTGTGGATGCCCAAAGTCCTTAGCTGGGTCAGTTTGCTCAGCTCCTGAGCCTGCTGCTTACTACCGTCCAGCTCAAGTGTACCCAATTTGTGTAAAGATGTTAACTTACCCAATTCTCCTGGTATCTTCACACCTGCCACAAAAGAAACCGAGTTCTCGAAATAAAAGTGGTACTTTAGTATAAGGCGTAGGTGACGACAATTGAGGATCCCAATGGGCAATTCTGAAACGTAGGTGAATTTAAGGTCCAAGGTTTGCAAGTTCCTAAGCTTCCCTATTGAGTTGGGAATCTCTTTAACGAGTGTCTTCCTCAAGTTCAAGTATCTCAAATGGAACAAGCTCACAATTCCATCAGGGAATTTTTCCAAAGGTAAGCCACTGAGGTTCAACACCTTTAGCATCTGAAACCTTGATAAGTCTGGCATATTTTCTGCTACGAAAATATGTAGGGATCGAACCTCCGACAAACTGCAGCTCTGAGAAATGCAGTTTCCACTGTGGATGGACAGTCGATGCACTCGATCCGGCAATTCTGTTTCATGACCACTTCCCCAAGAAATGAAGCTTTGTTCTTTTGACTTGAAAAATATCAAGTCGTGCATTAAGTCATGGACTCGACATTGACTCACCCTTCCATATGTATTGAACTCAACCACCTCAACCAAGCTTCTATGAACAAGCTCATTGAGATAACCTTCAGCAATTTGTTCCAATGTCATACCTTGTATGGGTTTGACAAAACCTTCGGCAATCCAAGTCCGGATTATTTGACCCCTTGCAATGGGGTAATCTTGGGGAAAAATGCTGAAGTATAGAAAACATGGTTTGAGATGGTATGCGAGATCATCGTAGCCCAGCCAAAGCACTCTCTTCATGTTATCAAACACACCGTTGTGTTGTAGCTCTATACTCAAATTTCGTTGGACCAGAGCCCATTCTCTCGAAGTTTTGTTCTTAGTCAAGAGAAGGCCTCCAATTGTGACAACAGCCAGTGGCAACCCCCCACAAATTTCAAGAATCCTTTCAGAGGATTCTTTTAACTCTGGAGGGCATACATTGCTGTTGAACACTTTTCGGCAGAAAAGTGTCCAGGCCTCCGTTGCAGGGAGAGGCTCCAAGTTGTAAACAAATTCAGAGGATTTTGAGCAATAAGAGGAAACCTCATGTTCGCGGGTTGTCACTATGATTCTACTCTTGAGTTCATTTTTAGGCAATGCAGGTTCCAAATTTTCCCAAGCCCTTATATTCCAAACATCGTCCAACACAACAACGTACCTCTTGTCTTGGAGATGGCTCTTCACTGACTTAGCCAGCTCGACATAGCTCATGTTGTTGATCTCCTCGCCGCTTGATCCTTCCTTGGTTTTGACTAATTCTTTGAGCATGCCCTTCAAGAGTTCCTCGGGGGAAAATGATTGAGACACGGTGACCCAAGCAAAGCTGTTGAAGATCTTCCTCACCTCCTCGTTCTGGTACACTCTTTGAACCAGAGTCGTCTTGCCCAGACCGCCCATTCCCAACACCGACACCACTATCGGCATGGGACTGCCAGTAAGCAGCAGCTTATTCAAATCTTCCCTCGGCTTGTAAATGCCCACGACTTCAGACTCCTCGAGTAAAAGGGGCGCAGTCAATCTTGGGTCATGGACGCTCGAGTTGGACGAGGGAGCATCTCCAGCAGTGGACGAGACCAAGGAGAGCTCGCTTCTTCGTTCTGAAATGCTCTGTAGCCGGACTTTGATGCTCTGAATTTCTCTTCCAATCCTATGCCTGGCCATGAGGTGCCGGAACAAGCTGGTGCACCTCCGGCGAAAGCCGGCACAGCCTTGCCGGCCATGAGGCCTGCCCATGCGTAAGAGGAACTCGTCGAGCACATTCTCGATATCATAGGCAACTTCCCTCACTTGTTGGACCCATACTTTTACTCCTTCCTCGCTCTGCTGCCTTCTATCCGCGTCTCTGAGGAGGCCCTTTATGCTCTCCAACGTTCTCCCGATCTCGGCCACCTCCTCCCTCACTCCACCCAATAATTTCACTTCGTTGGCGATCAGAGGCGCCAGCTGATCAATGAGAACGGCCACAGCAGTTTCCGCCATTTCTATTCTAATCGATCTTACTACTCTCTCCGCAACAGCTCAACTCTCTTTGGAATCAAGATCAGGGTACACAGAGGGGACCGATGGTAAACATAGAGTACAGTAGATCATGTCCAGTGTGAAAGATATGATATGTGAACTATTTCTATGTACGCCCGTTGGTGTTCCTAGATGCACCAGTCGCATGTAAAATTAATGATGTTTTTATTGATAAAATTGATAGTTATAATAATTTTATCTGTAATTATTTTGAGAAGTAACCGACTAAATTCGCAAGAATTATTAATAATGTTTTTAAGAAACATTTAGGTATATTTGCCATGTGGCGAGTGCCCGCGGGTGCAGAATGTGTTTGGTGTCCCTAAGTGTGATGCACCTAAAAATCACTTACGAAAATGCAAGCCGGGGGCGGGAAAGAAAGAAGAGAACAAATAAAAAAGGCAAAGAGGTGGGACACTAGATTTATTAGGAATTGAATTCTTGTTGGCAATATAATTGAGGTGGGACACTGGATTTATTAAGAATTGAATCATTAGCAAGTCGTACATTATTCTTGTTGGCAATATAATTGAGGTGGTGTGGCCAGATAATTGTGTGGACCCCTCGGAATATTTTCACTTATATTGAAGAAAAGAAGTTCGATCTGCCTCCCTTTCCGGCCCTATCTTGGACTAAATAGATTCAAAAGATTAAGAAAAAAAACTTTACTTTGGTTGGATGTTTTTAGCTCATCAATATCACATCATTTTATTTTTTGTTTTGAAGGGCACAATGAAGAAGGTATATGCTATTTTCTTTTCTTTTTTGTATGCATATAACGTATTTCCTTTTTTATTTAGAGCAACCACTTTTTATTTTGAGGACTAAGTTCGGATATTGGACATCAACATTTATCTCTCTTTTTATTTTTGCCCTTATTATGCCCGGAGGTAGCCTACTCATAATATGCTATAAAGTATTATCTCAAATCTCAATAAATTTTAAAATATTATTTTGAATTTTATAATAGATCTTTGAATATTATAAATTTACAAAATTAACTTTAAATGTAAGAAAATAAATATTATTTTCATATTAAAATATGCACATCATTACAATGTGAGTAGGATTACATCTTTCTCTTTAAATATAAATATTCCTGTATGTAATAAGCACGGAGAGAAATGATATTTAGTGGTCAGTCGTGAGTCATGACACATAAATGGGGTTTTTTAAAATAATGAAATATATAAATACTTGCGGTAAAATGAAATAATTTTATGACAGCCTCCTCTCTTTACTAACCACAGGTCTACATACGTTGTGAGTAATTGCTGGCTTGATAGCATGCGAACAATTGCAATATGTTTAAAATTTATGCGCCATTATATTAGAAATTGTATTTGATTTTAAAGATATAATATATAAATTATAATAATTATTAATTAATTTATTTATTTTTCATATTTTGACCACTTAAATGCTTGCTTCTAATTAGGTCTCAATTTTTAACAGCCTTTTACTAACAAAGATTTGATACAACTAAGGTGATTTAAATCATATTTGATTTTGTGCATGGTTTATTTTTTCTAACCGCTGGCTTTCATGACAGGTTTGATGTTATGGTTCAGAGCCGAATTGGAACAAAATCAAATCAAAAAAATATTGATAAAAGACTATAAAATATTAAATTATATGTAACATATTAAATTATTAGTGTCTATCAGCATTATTCAACCAATTAAAATTTATGTATAAAATTAAAATTTATCTTTTATATATTGCATATAGCTCAACATCTTGCCTAGCATATAGATAAATACCTTGACTTTCTTGGATGCCTCCCCCTTCCATTTGGTCCATCCTTCCTCACAAAAGTTGTGGAGGAATAAACTGTGTAGTTCTATGCAAATTATTATTGCTTGTAACCAGAAAGGCAACACACGCAGTTCAATCTATCAAATTTATTGGCAATTTTATATTTTATTACCTGAAATTAATTCGAAAATAAAATACACATTTACTTGTCCATGGCACAGAACACAATATACGACATGATCGAAACTACCGGAAGAGGTAGCTAGATATATATAGCATATATGATATTAATTGTTGATTCTTTTCAGTGTGCATGGGCACTAGTTTCCTGTATAAACGGATAATGAGTAGGAGGGAGCACATTTCAGTACAAACTGAAATGAGTGACTAAAATTATTGGTTTGGTTGGTTATTATTAAATTTTAATTTGATTCGATTTGGACGTAGACAAATCTTTTAAGTGTGAGAAATTTAAGTTTAAAATTGAACAGAACCATAATTGACCAAAAAATCAAAAATTAAAAAAATTGTTCATGCTCCTTATTTTGTGACTATTCATCTGAACTCAAAGAAATTTTTGATGTGGGAATCCCAAATTGTAAATCAGATCGAATCTCAAGGTTGCCTAGGGTTTATTGATGGAACAATTCCTTTTCCTTCTCCATCGGTTATGATAAATGATTAATTTGTTCCAAATCCTGACTATATTGCTTGGCAAAGAACAGATAAGCCGATCAAAGGGTGGCTTATTTGAACTTTAACTGAGGAAATTTTGAGACGAGCCATTGGTCAAGTGTCAGCATGTGATGTGTGGAAAACCTTAAAGAAAACTTTTGCTACCTCCACAATGGACATGTTAACCTTTCATCATCGGTTGGAAACCTTACGAAGATTAAGTTGTGACTATCTGAGTGAGTATCTCACAGAAAACAAACCATTTGTGATGAACTTGCAGCCATTGGGAAACCTTTACGAGATGATAGAAGATCCTTTTGATTGTTGAATGACCTAGGATCAAATTATCAAATGTTTATCACTATAACTCTTGTTGGGTTGTCCTTCCTCTGTAAATACATGAAATTATAATCCTGTTTTGGGTAAAAAATAAATTTACAGATTTTATTTATTGAAAGGAATAAAAGCAATATATGACGCTTTTCTTCTTTGGTTTTTTACTTTTCTGGTTTTGGAGAAAAATTGTTGCTACAAAGGGAGAAAGAAAATTTTGTGAATTGAAGAAAGGTAAATGTTTTGTTGAGATTCGTTTACAATCGTTAATGGCTACTTCGTCAAGTTCTTATATTTGTAATCCGTAATTTTTTATTTACTTTCTTGGGCAATACTAATTTTTTAGAAAGTACAGTAAATTGGTATTGTAGAGTTTGTTCTCCTTTAGATCTGTTCTATATTAAACTTGTGATATAGTGATTTGACCTGGCCGTTTGTCCCGTGGTTTTTTCTCCAAATTTAGAATTTTCCACGTAAAATTGGTTTGTTTGATCTCTCTATTTATTTGAGACTTCTCATCCTTATGTGTTAAAATAGGGGATTAGTATTTGATTTATTTGGTTAATCCTAACAAGTGGTAAATACCTAGTTGACTTATTAGTACAAAATTTTGGGTTGTGGATATTTATTGCCCTCTAGGTGTTCGATGAAATTTCTAAGAGCCTAGTTGGTGTGTTTGCGATTTATATTTCAGCAAGATGGATGATGAGAAGCATGTTAAAATGATATCTCTTAAGGGGCCTAGTAACTGGTACTATTGGAAAGAAAAAATGGTTGATCATTTATATTCTAAGGATTTGTTTGAACCTATCACAGGTCAGAAATCGGCAGAGGTGAGTGATAAAGACTGGAATAAGTTGGATAGGAAGGTTATGACCTATTTGAGACAATGGGTCAATGAAGTGGTGTATCATCATATTTCTAAATTAACATCTTCAAAAGCTATATGGGATAAACTCCAAGATGTTTATGAGAGGAATACTGCTGGCAACAAGACCATTTTGATAAAGAAATTAGTGAATTTGAGGGATAAGAATGGAAGCGACATAAGTGAACATCTTAATGTAATGAAGAGTATTATTACTCAACTTGCCAGGATGAAGATGATTCTAGATGAGTAATGGAAGCTATCCTGCTCCTCAACACTTTTCCAAAAAACTGAGAAACATTGGTGATTTCTTTGAGCAATGCTGCTCCGGATGGAAAACTCGCAATGGACATGGTAACAAGGAGTTTTCTGAATGAAGAGGTGAGAAGAAAATATCTACCAACTTCAGGGTCTCATGCATTAGTGTCAGATGAGGCAAGAGGTAGATCAAGAAATAGAAACACAAACAGAAGGGATAAGAGTCAATGAAGGTCTAAATCCATGAAGCACTTGAAGTGTTATTATTGTGTTAATATAGGTGGGGTGAAAATTATAACGCAAGTGCACGTGACGAATCAAGTAATAATAGCGATAAGAAAGTATCGTCCCACACGGAATTAGTAATAGAAATTCTCAATTATCAAAAACTAATTTAATTAATTATACTTAAATAAAAACAAATTTAAAGAGTGCTTTAATTATAAATTAAAACTAAACTAATCTAGCATGCAGTATTTAAATGAGATATTAACTTCAAGATGACAAACCAAGGATTTACTCTATAAAATATTCGAGATAACTCAAAAAATTCATATGTGATATGAAAGACATAATTTAATTACAAAGAAACTAAATCAAAATAAAGAAAAACTCTTTTTGCAAAAATATCTTCTTTTTCTGATTCAACTTCTTCGTCTTCCTTGTTTCATTTTTCGTGCCATCTCTTAGCCATCTAATGTTGTTCTTCTTTTTTTCTTCCTTCTCTCCTCTCTCTCTTTTTACACAAGTGGACGTCCCCTAAAATTATTGGTTGGTAAGACTCGATCGATAAAATAAATCGAAATAACCTCATTGGCATCACAAGAATGGAAAATATTGTTAAATATGTATTAAAACACATCAAATATAAATAAAAGTAAGAAAAAAAATAATTACGATGATCTCAAGTATGTATAATGTTTATCTGTCATTCTTCTAAAGTTGACTCAGGGCTGCAAGCCCTATATATATAATATGAAAAACGCCAATAACCGAGTGTTAACTTGTTCGTGTCCATGGTCATGCCCGAGCCCATGTTTGCGTCTAGCTACCCTGCCTAGCATTGTTGCTTGACTCGGTTGAGTCAACTCGGCCAACTCGTCTCGGTTGATTCTGTATGGTTTGGTTCAGCTCATGTTCAGCTATTTTTCGACCGTTTTTATAATTCGAGAACTCTTACATTAATTTAGATGTATATTTATATTATTTAGTATATTTTGATGTTATAAGTATTTTTATTTATTTATTTATTCATTATTGTTTATTATTTTTATGTTTATCGTATATACTGAATGCTTGTTGATTATTTGTTATTATTAATATTATATTTACTCATGAATATTACTTTTATTATGTTTACTAAATTTTATTTATATATTTATTTATTTATTTGTTCGTTACGTGTATGTCATTATTTATTTATATTTAATTACATATTCCGTATTGGATAACTATGATATTATTATTATTATTATTATTATTCATGATTAATTAAAATTAGCTAATTGTTTATTTATTGATAGAACAATTATGTATTTAATTAATTAATTAATTATATATTTACTAGTAAGAGTAAACATGAGTATATGTGACATTTATATAGTATAATTATATTATTAATTTTTAATTAGAGTATTATTATTTTCATGTATTTATTATTTATCTATTTATTCATGAGTGTAGTTATTTATTTATTTATTATTTATTTCTTTTATTATGTCTTGATTTACGAATTTTTAGTTATAGGTTTATTTATTAGGATGTAATGATGATATGAGCACACACCACAATTATGCATCATATATAAATGTTAATATTTTACTTAGTAGTGAGTTTCAATGTAGGTTATGGAGTCCGAACTCGTTGTAGATGCTTTGATGTGCTTGGAGCTTGGACCATAAGTCCGTATAACTTTCTTTTTACTTGATCTCTATTTGACTCCATGCGTGTCGAGTTTAACCGTGCTTTAGATGTAAGACAACATCAGCAGTGTTTTATCGAATCCATCCAATATTAGGTCATTTAGTTGTATTTTTTACACATGTTTAATAAAACTTCAAAGTTGAGACATTGATTGTGAAATTCCTCAATTTAGTTCCACATCTAATGCCTACTGAGCTAAGATTATATTTATAAGTGAAAATGGGCTATAGATCTTTAACTTTAGTTAACTATTTAAAAAAAAATAACTTAGGCACATTACATTACACTTAAGGTTGAGTCATTACAAATGGTATCAGAGCAACCTGATTCTGTATTAGATGATTAGTTGGACTAGGGACGTTGGGTAAGGTTGTCGGTCACGGGCCAGAGAAGGACATGTACTAAGGCTAGCAACGGGCCAAGTGTAAGAATTTTGGGTGGATTGTGAGATCCCTCAACTTAGTTTCACATCTAATACCTAGTAGGCTAAGATCATGTTTATAAGTGAGATTGGACTATAGATCTTTAACTTCGGTTAACTATTTTACAAAAATGACTTAGCCCCATTATGTTGTACTTTGGGTCGGGTCGTTACATTGATGGTTTTCAAAAGATAAGATCGACTTAGGCCCATTACATTGCACTTTGAGTCGGGTCGTTACATTGATAGTTTTTGAAAAATAAGATTCAGAAATTAAGTACTAAATCCTTTTCCAAGCCTATATGTACAAATATGAGGGTTTACGACTAAGAATATATGCAGGATGTATGGGCCACAATAGTACTCTTTCAAACTTTGACGTAGTACAAAGTATGAAGGTACTATATAATGCAACACATTTTCAGAATTTGTGGCATTAACTTAACCATTTTTTTTGCCACTCGAGTACCGTGGTGGGTATAATATGGAGGATTTGAGGGCATAAGTGTAACGACCCGCCCTAACCGAGCCCGGGTGTTACTGAGAAATGAATCATAACATGGCAAATAAATCTAGAAATTTATTAATCATAAAAATAATAAATCATATTATGATAGCATGCATCAAAATAAAGAAATAAGTTAATTACTTGAGAAAATATTCCACAGTCTTGGACCGTTTCCCGTAGCCACACTTATAACTCAATAGAGTAAAAAGGAAGTCTAATTTATTATCAATTCACCAAACCTACTCTGGTAAAAGAACCGTCCACCACACTCTTAAGCATCAGTCCAAAGTTGTTCACCTGCGGAGGCAATTCCGCGTTAGTGATAAAACCACTAAGCCGTATAATTACATGAAATAAGTCAATATATTCCACATTCTTATTTCTCAAGTCTTTTAGTTATTATGAGCCTATGCTGAGCTCCAATTATGCCGGGAGGGGTGG
>JAVDBV010087242.1:0-12218 GCA_032619315.1 Piper longum | reverse complement strand
CAAAAAAGGCTATGGCCGGGGTGTGCGGATCACTGCGGATACCTCCTCCGTATTGTTTTGGAGTATAGCGGCATCGCTCCACCGCATATTAAAATGAACGTAGAAAACTAGTGGATTGTCCATGACTTGTTTTATCTATTATACTACTTAGTGGTTTTATCACTAACGCGGAATTGCCTCCGCAGGTGTGCAGATACGAAATTAGGTGGGAGAAGCCATTGACTTCCAGAGCAGGGAGTATGATAAACATGAGGACTCCCTTTTAATTTTATTTGAGTTATATATGTGGCTATGGGAAACGGTCCTAGACAGTGGGAAGAAAGCTTATGCATTGTTGTTAAATTTTTAACATTGAGCGACTTATTAGTTTGTTTAATTTACACCTAGCCATCTAGGCCCAATTAAATAATTGAAAAATGGCGGGTCGTTACACTTATAAATATCACACTTTAGCTATTCGGTTGAGGGAGAAAAATTCTTTACACCCCATCTATCATTCTCACTTTCTCTCATGGTTACTTTTCCCTCAGCGACGTTCTTAGATCTCATCTACATGTCCGGTTCGGATAACTGAATTGCTGTCTTTAGCATGTCATGAGTTCTACGCATGGGGGTTGCATGATGAACAACTCTATGGGGGGTTAAGGAAAGAAAATGATCTTGTTTTCGGTTGAAGAAAAAGACTGCATGGTTTTTTTTTTTGGTGCCAAAGATGATGTGAGGAGAATAGAAGAGCGTGGGGAAGAAGGAGAAGCTTATAATCTCAGAATGACCTGAGAGCCTTAACCTCAGAATGACCTGAGAGTCAATAATCTCAGAATGACCTATGAGCGTGTAATCTCAGAATGACCTGAGAGCCCATAATCTCAGAATGTCCTGCGAGTAGTAATCTAAGAATGACCTGAGAGCCCGTAATCTCAAAATGACCTGAGAGCCCGTAATTTCAGAATGACCTCAGAGACCGTAATCTCATAATGACCTTAGAGCCCATAGAACTAAATTGAGCTCGATCTCGACTTGGGTATGTAGTCCAATCAAGATTGTTTGATATCAGCTCATCTAAGGAAGAATAAAAGTATTGTTGGGGGTTCTTTTACAAACTCAGGTTTAGTGAAGGGATAATGAGTGGACTTCCTTTTTATTCTCTTTTGTTATAAATGTGGCTATGGTAAGCATTCCAAGACTGTGGGATGATTATTTTAATGAGTTTGACTTATCTGCTTTAATAGAAATTATGTAGCATTTAAGTAACACGCGGTCTAGTTAGGGCGGATCAGTTAGTTATATTTTTGAGTAACACCTGGCCAGCGAGGCCCACAATAATGTGTAAAATGGTGGTTCGTTATAGGTGGTATCAGAGCAGGTTTCCCACTAGCCCACATGTAATGACCCAAATAAATAAATAAATAAATATATATATATATATATAATAATAATAATAATAATAATAATAACGTTCGACACGGTGGGATCGAACGTGGGAAAATTTAATATTTCCATTTAAATAAAATGTCGTATGCTGGTTAAGTGAAAAGTGATTTTTAACCGGTTAATTCTAGATGAATCGGTTGAGCCGACTACACCATTTACCCATTTAACCAGTTAAGTGATCCATACCATTTACCCATTTAATCGGTTAAGTGAACCATACCGTTTAACCATTTAAATGGTTAAGTGAACCATGTCGATTACCCAATTACCCGGTTAAAGGAATTACGCTGAAGGGGTGCTTCCACGTACCCTAGCCGTCATTTTATATCATTATAATAGGAGAAGGGGAGGGCGTCATCTTCATTTTTCCTCCTCAGACAGGCGCCGGATTCCCTCCTTTTGTTGCATGCATATACATGTTGCATAAATCATAAACATGATAAATATAAGAATTAGATGAGAAATCAACAAGGGAAGAAGAAAACCAGGATGACGTCCTACTGCTTTCCAGCAGCAACCACGCCGTGTTTCCTTCCATGGTGCGGGGTTGACATGTTGGAGGTGGGAATTGCTCCCTAGGGTGATGCTGGCCGGATGGAGTCACCTTGGATGGCCAAAACAGACCGTCGAGCAGGCACGCATGTCTGAAATCCGAGGGGAGAACAGGTCGGTGTTGGTGTGGTGGTGCAACCTTGCTGTTTTGGGCATCGGTGTGGTGGTGCATCCATACTAGTAGAGGCGCTGCCGTGGTGGCGCAGCCGTGTTGATGTAGTCGCCACCATGGATGGTGGTGCTGGAGGGTCGTGGTCATGGTGGTGCAAGGGGAGCCGCCATGGGTCTGGTCGGGTGCTGTTTAGGTGGCCAACTAGGGTAGTCGCCATAGGTCTGGTCGGGTGCTGATTATGTGACAGATATGGAGTCACCATGGTTTGGTCGGGGTTGCTGATTGGGCAGCCAGAATGGGGTCGCCAAGGATTGGGCAGCCAGAATGGGGTCGCTAAGTTGGAGACGCCATAGCAGTGAATGGAGGCCCCCATGTTGCTGGTTGGTCGCCATGCATGTTGAAAATACCGACTTTCGCTGATTGGCTGCGATAAAGCTGGGAGCATTGGGGTCACTAAATTAATTGTTAAAGTAGAATGGCAACCAGGTAAATATAGGGGAACTCGATGGGGTCGAGTTAAAATAAAAGGAAAATACTAAAAATTAAGTAGGGGACATGTTAATAATTAAATTATCAACTAGTTAATGGGGATTCGGATTCGGATAATTAATAATTAATTATCATTAGATTTGCTAAAAATTTAATAAGTAATAAAGTCTAACATGAACTAATTACATCATTTAAAATTAATAGTATATTAGTCATGTAGTTGCATATAGGTTCATGCAAATAAAATTATATTAATGTATAATTTTATCCACTCATTCAGATTAGGGTTGTAACGACCCGCCATTTATAACACAATATTGTGGGCCTAAATGGCCAGGTGTTACTTAGTTAACGATCACATTGCTGAAGTTGAAATGACTAAATAGCAATATAAATTTTGTTTTCCCTACAGTCTAGGACCATTTCCCAGAAGCCACGCTTATTTCTCAAAATAAAATAAAGGAGTCTTCATATTTATCTTGCTCCATGCTCTCGTTGTCAATAGCTTCTCCACCTAATTTCTTATCTACACAACTACAGAGGCAATTCTGTGTTAGTGATAAAAACACTAAGTCGTATAATAAATAAGACAAATCGAACGCATTCCACTAGTTCCTTATGTTCATTTCAATATACGGTGGAGCGATACCGCTATACTCCAAAACAATGCAGAGGAGGCCTTTGCTGTGATCCGCACACCCCGACTGTAGCCTTTTTGTGGGGAGGCTATCAACTACACTCCTGTACCAGTGCCTCGTGTACCCCGACAGGAGCCTTTTTGTGGGGTGGTTATCACTGGGTGATTGCTACGCCCCTTTGTGGGGGAGCTCTCACTATCAATTCTAGGGTAAGCGCCTTACACACCCCGGCCGTAGCCTTTTTGTTGGGGTGGCTATCACTAGACCCAGGTGATTAATACACCCCGTTTGTGGGGAAGCTCTGACTATCAGTTTCTAGGGTAAGTGCCTTACACACCCCAGCCGTAGCCTTTTTATGGGGAGGCTATCACAAGACCCAGTGCGAGTTCGTCACACACCCCAGCCGTAGCCTTTTTATAGGGAGGCTTATCACTACACTTCAATGCGATGGAGGAATCGTTGTGTCTCACTCACTCTGGCCGTAGCCTTTTTATGGGGCAGTTATCACTACTCAAAAACAATATCGATGCATTACACGATTTACGTACATAATACAGCCCCGTGTTGGGCTGAGTCAATTCCTTAACCCCAGTTGCACTCGGTGCATGGTGGTCAAATCTGGGCTAGGCTACCAACAAAGAAAGTACAATGTTCTACCTATTATACGTACCTGACTTGTGTTTCGTCTGCCTATGACCTGCTAACCCTAATCTGAATGAGGGCATAAAATTATACATTAGTATAATTTTATTTGCATGAATCTACATGCAACTACATGACTAATATACTATCAATTTTTTTTAGTGATGTAACTAGTTCATGTTAGTCATCATTTAATTTTCAGCAATTCTAATGATAATTAATTATTAATTATCACCATCCAAATCCCCATTTTCTACCTTGCCAACTTGTTATTAAAATAATCATTTTGGTTATTATGGTAAAGGTGAAGTCTTTATTGTATTTATTCCTCATAACCATTCAATTTAAGCCGATTAATTAATTATCGTTTATCCTGATGATTTTAATACGAGTTGGTATTATTATTATGATTTTTAACTCAACCCGTATCGAACCAAGCAAAAATTACAAAACTGTCATCTTCTTCATCTTCTTCTTCTTCTTTCCCATCAGCCCATCTTTTCTTCACCCAAAACCAGTCAAACCTCTTCTCTTTCAATTCAAACTCAGATCACATCCTTAAATACTTGTTTCCCTTCCCTAACAATCCAATTTGCAGCAAACATCCAGGGCTACCTTGTCCTGCCCCACCAAGGTGACTAACCAGCAGCCTTGGCGATCCCAACTGCTGCTATGGCGGCTCCGCCCTTCTGCTACAGTGACTCCCACGTGACCAGCAGCACCGCCCAAGGCGACTCCTTCCTCCTGCACTCCAACCTAACGCCCAGAAGAAGAGAAACACCACCCTACTGTGTGTTATACGCCACTAATTGTGACACAAACGCCATGGTGCTGCTGCTGCAATTCAGCAGGACGTGCTACCATCCTCTGCCACACAATTCAATGGAAACCTAATCTTTTAATCACTACAACATGCATAAGGACATAGATGCTGCAACTGATCTGCAAAAGGAGATGACTTGCTGCTGTAATCGATCACAATCAACCAAGAATTTCTGCACGACAGAAATTTGCATTCCTGGGTGGATTTCTGGTTCTATTTCAGTTTAATTCTCTTCCTCTTTATTCATTTCAGATTAGTTTCAGTTTATTATCACGTTTATTATAATTCTCTTCACCTATGTATGCATGCAAACTATGAAGAAGGGAAAAAGAAATTTACCAGAACAAGGGGAAACTAGCGTCTGTACAAGGAGACTTATGTGAATGACGTCCCCCTCCTTCTCCTTATATAACAACTTAAGGCTTAGGGTATTATACGAAAACACACCTTGCAGCTGGGTAAATGGGTAAGTGGCACGGTTCACTTTACCGGTTTAAACGGTTAGATGGTATCGTTCATTTAACCGGTTAAACGGTTAAATAAAAGTGTTCACTTAACCAGGTAATTAATACTTTTCCGGGCAGCGAGTAAATAATTTTAATGACTTTATTATTTTTTCCAACGTTTGATCCCACCGCGTCGAAAGTATTTATTTTAATTATTCTTATTATTATTATTATTAAATTTTTTTTCCGGGTCTTTACAATGGTTAGCAGATCACAGTCGGACGAAACCATAAGTTAGGTACGTATAATAGGTAGAACATCGTAGTTTCCTTGTTTGTGGCCTAGGTTGGCCTGAGCCCAGATTCGAGCACCATGCACCGAGTGCAACCGAGGTCAAAGAATTGACACAGTCAGACACGAGGCTGTATTATGTGCATAAATTGTGTATTGCATCGAATTGTTTTGGAGTAATGATAGCCACCCCATAAAAAGGCTACGGCCGGGGTGAGGGAGGCACAGTGATTCCTCCATTGCACTTGAGTGCAATGATTGCCTCCCCATAAAAAAGCAATGGCCGGGGTGTGCGAAGCACTAGCACTAGAATTGGTAGTGGTCGCCTCCCCACAAACGGGGCATAGCAATCACTTGAGTGCACTGATAGCCTACCCACAGAAAGGCCACGGCCGGGGTGTACAAGGCACTTGCACTGGAGTGCAATGATAGCCTCTCCATAAAATGGCTACGGCCGGGGTGTGCGAGGCACTGGAACTTAAATTGGTAGTGAGAGCTTCCCCAGAAATGGGGTGTAGCAAGAACCTGAGTGTAGTGATTGCCTCCCCACAAAAAGGCTATGGCCAGGGTGTGCGAGGCATTGGCACTGGAGATGGTAGTGGTAGCCTCCCCACAAAAATGGCTACGACCGGGGTGTGCGGATCACTGCGGATACCTGTTCCGCATTGTTTTGGAGGATACCGGTATCGCTCTACCGCATATTAAAATGAACATAGGGAACTAGATGAATATACTTGACTTTTTTTATCTAATACACTACTTAGTGTTGTAATCACTAACGCGGAATTGCCTTCCTAGGTGTGCAGATGCAAAATTAGGTGTGGGAAGGCCATTGACAACTGGAGCATGGAGCAAGATAAATAGGGGGACTCCGTTTTAATTTTTATTGAGAAATAAGTGTCGCTACTACGAAACGGTCCGAGACTATGGGAACTATTTTTTATACATCGTTGTTTAATTGTTATAATTCAGCAACTTAGTAGTTTGTTTAAGTAACACCTAGCCATCTAGGGGCAATTAAATAATTGAAAAATGGTGGGTCGTTACACCACATCTTATGACTTAAGTACTTTGTTGAAGAGTCAAGTAAATATCTTTTCCCATTTTTGAATATTATTAATTAACAAATCCATTCGCTAATATACTTAAGTCATCACTGAAAATGAAAGCACATTTTAATGAACCATAACGGAAATATATTCGACGTTTTAGATGGAAGGAACTCGACAAAAAAGAAACTGATCTACTCCGTCAAATTCAAACACGGAGGATGTATTGGTTCAGATCTTCACAGTCATACTGGGACTGGCGTAGGCGTCAGTAATACAAATTCTGTGGTTTAAAATATTGTTCGGCGGTAACCGGGAGTGGTAGCAGGGAATGGAGCCTTAAACTCGGCGGCGGGTCCCAGAATCATCCTAGATGGTGATCAGGGGAGTGCCCGAGGGCGGGCAAGGTTAGCTGACCCAGACGAGCGAGGAGAACTTCCAAACCCAGTGCAACCGGTAGTCTGACAAGTGGTGCCGCCAACTATTGATGATAGTGACCATTACACTATGGAAAAGTTCCTGAAAAATGAAGCTGAGGTATTTATTGGTGGAATCGATCCAATGAAGGTGGAGAGCTGGATAGACATTACCGAAAAAGCGTTTAGGGCTCTATCTGTGCCCCACCACCATCAAGTTAGGTTAGCAACATACTTGTTTCGGGAGGAAGCATCTTACTCGTGGAAATCCATGGAAAAAACTACATTCCATCCACGTGAGATTTTTTCCATCACGTAGGGAGAATTTGTAGCAGCTTTCAATGAACATTATTTTCTAAAGTCCATTGTCCAGAAGAAAGCACTCGAATTTTCCATCCTGGCTCAGTAGGAGGATTCAGTCCACGAATACACTAAGAATTTTTTACAGCTAGAGAGTTTTGCACCTGGGATTTTGGCAACTGATAATGCTAGAGCTGATAAATTCTGTTGGCGGTTGAAGCTGGAATTGAGGAGTGTGGGTGCGACGGCGTCAAGGGGCACTATAACTGAGGTGATCGATGCAGCCACTACTCATGAGTTGGTATTCACTCATGATCGTGCACAAAAACAGGGGACGACTACCAAGCAAAACACAAATGCCAACCATGTTAATAGCCAAAACGGGTCTCCAGAACACCAGCAGCAGAACTAGCAAGGGAACATAAATGGGAACCTCAGAAGGAAGTTTGAGGAGATTCCGTATAGGCAATGTAGAAATTGCAACAAGTTGCATTGAAGACAATTCAGCGAGCCCCATCGTTGCTACAACTGCGGAAGGACGTGACACATGGAGAAAGATAATCGTCAGCCTCCGAGGCAACAACACGAGCAGCCTAAAATCCCGAAGATAGAATTAATCATGATAGTCATTTTGATGTTATAAAATTTCGGAGACAAAATATTTCTAAGTTTGGGAGATTGTAAAGACCGTGTAAGGATCAAACATTGGAAAATTATTATGATTACTTATGTTATATTCTCTTCCTGTTTGATTCTACTCCATCAAAACCCGTGATTGGAACCAGGATCTAATCGTCTAACTGATTGGTTCGACCATTATTGTCCATCGAGTCAAATTTTATATGACGAGACAACCATTCGTTTTCTCATTGACCGTTCGTTTTTATCATTGATCGTTCATTTTCTTAGACAACAATTTGATTTCCTAGATGGACATTTGACACCTATAAATATCACACTTCAGTTATTCGGTGGAGGGAGAAAAATTCTTCTCACCCCATCTGTCATTCTCATTTTTTCTGTTGGTTACTCTCCCCTCTTGGCGACATTCTTACATCTCGTCTACATGTCCTGTTCGGATAATTGAATCGCTGTCTTTAGCGTCTTGTGGGTTCTACGCATGGGGCCTAGATGATGGACAATGCTGTGGGGGGTTAGGGAAGAATATGATTTGGTTTTGGGTTGAAGAAAAGGACTGCTTGGTTTGGTTTCTGGTGCCAAAGATAATGTGTAGAGAAGAGAAGACCTGAGAGCCCATAATCTCATAATGACTTGAGAGCCCATAATCTCATAATGACCTAAGTGCCCGTAATATCAGAATGACCTTAGAGTCATAATCTCAGAATGACCTGAGAGCCCGTAATCTTAGAATGACCTGAGAGCACGTAATCTCAGAATGACCTGAGAGCCCATATAACTAAATTGAGCTTGATCCCGACTTTGGTATGTAGGCCAATCAAGATTGTTTGATTTCAGCTCATCTATGGATGAATAAAAGTATGGTTGGGGGTTCTTTTACAAACTCAGGTTTGGTGAAGGGATAATGAGTGAACTTCCTTTTTAGTCTCTACTTTTGTAAATGTGGCTATGGGAAGCGTTCCAAGACTGTGGGACGATTATTTTAATAAGATAGACTGATTTGCTTTAATAAAAATTATGTAATGTTTAAGTAACGCCTAGTTTGGTAGGGGCAGGTCAGTTAGTAATATTTTTTAGTAGCACCTAGCCAGCTATGCCCACAATATTGTATAAAATGGCGGGCCGTTACAGGTGGTATCAGAGAAGGTTTCCCACTAGCTCACATCTTATGACTCAAGTACTTTTTTCAAAAGTCCAGTAATTATCTTTTCTCATTGTTGAATATTATTAATTAACAAATTCATTTGCTAATATACTTAAGTCATAACTCTAAAAGAAAGCACATATTAATGAGCCATAACAATAAAATTTTTAACTTTTCATATGGCAGCCACTCGTCGAAAAACAAACCGATCTACTCCGTCAAATTCAAACACGGAGGATGTATTGGTTCAGATCTTCACAGTCATACTGGGACTGGCGTAGGCATTAGTAATACAAATTCTGTGGTTTAAAATATTGTTCGGTGGTAACCGCGAGTGGTAGCAGGGAATGGAGCCTTAAACTCGGCGGCGGGTCACAAAATCATCCTAGATGGTGATCAGGGGAGTGCCCAAGGGCGGGCAGGATTAGCTGACCCGTACGAGTGAGGGGAACTTCCAAACCCCGTGCCACTTGTAGTCCGACAAGTGGTGCCGCCAGCTGTTGATCATAGTGAATGTTACACTAGGGAAAAGTTTTGGAAAAATGGAGCTGAGGTATTTGTTGCTAGAATCGATCCAATGAAAGCGGAGTGCTGGATAGAAATTACCGAAAAAAAGTTTAGGGCTCTATCTATGCCACACCGCCATCAAGAAGGTTGGCAACATGCTTGTTCCTTGAGGAAGCATCTTTCTCTTGGAAATCCATGGAGAAAACTACATCCCATCAACGTGAGATTTTTTCCATCACGTGGGTAGAATTTGTAGCAGCTTTCAATGAACATTATTTTCCAAAGTCCATTGTCCAAAAGAAAGCACTAGAATTTGCCACCCTCGCTCAGCAGGAGGATTCACAGTCCGCGAATATGCTAAGAATTTTTTTCAACTGGAGAGTTTTGCAACTTGGATTTTGCCAACTGATAAGGTTAGAGTTGATAACTTCTTTTTGGGTGGAAGCCAGAATTAAGGAGCATTGTTGCGACGGCGTCAAGGGGCACTATAACTGAGGTGATCGATGCAGCCACTACTCATGAGTTGGAATTCACTCATGATCGTGCACAAAAACAGGGGACGACTACCACGCAAAACACAAATGCAAACCTTGTTAATAGCCAGAACGGGTCTGCAGAACACCAGCAGTAGAACTAGCAAGGGAACATAAATGGGAACCTCAGAAGGAAGTTCGAGGAGATTCCGTATAGACAATGTAGAAATTGCGACAAGATGTAGTTAGGACAATACAACGAGCCCCATCGTTGCTACAACTGCGGAAGGACGGGACACATGGAGAAAGACGATTGTCAGCCTCCGAGGCAACAACACAAGCAACCTGAAATCCCGAAGATAGAATTAATCATGATAGTCATTTTATTGTTATAAAATTTCGGAGACATAATATTTCTAAGTTTGGGAGATTGTAAAGACCGTGGAAGGGTCAAACATTGGAAAATTATTATGATTACTTATGTTATATTCTCTACCTGTTTGATTCTACTCCGTCAAAACCCGCGATTGGAACCAGGATCTAATCGTCTAAATAATTGGTTCGACCATTATTGTCCATCGAGTCAAATTTTATATGACGAGACAACCATTCGTTTTCTTATTGACCATTCGTTTTTATCATTGATCGTTCATTTTTTCAGACAACAATTTGATTTCATAGATGGACATTTGACACCTATAAATATCACACTTCAGTTATTCGGTGGAGGGAGAAAAATTCTTCTCACCCCATCTGTCATTCTCATTTTCTCTCTTGGTTACTCTCCCCTCTTGGCGACATTCTTACATCTCGTCTACATGTCCTATTCGGATAATTGAATCGCCGTCTTCAGCGTCTTGTGAGTTCTACGCATGGGACCTAGATGAGGGACAATGCTGTGGGGGGTTAGGGAAGAATATGATTTTGTTTTGGGTTGAAGAAAAAGACTGCTTGGTTTGGTTTCTTGTGCCAAAGATAATGTGTAGAGAAGAGAAGAGCGTGAGGAGGAAGGAGAAGCTTATAATTTAAAAAAAACCTGAGAGCCCATAATCTCATAATGACCTGAGAGCCCATAATCTCATAATGACCTAAGTGCCCGTAATATCAGAATGACCTTAGAGTCGTAATCTCAGAATGACCTGAGAGCCCGTAATCTTAGAATGACCTGAGAGCACGTAATCTCAGAATGACTTAAGAGCCCATAGATTGATGCAGCCACTACTCATGAGTTGGAATTCACTCATGATCGTGTACAAAAAGAGGGGACGACTACCACGCAAAACACAAATGCGAACCATGTTAATAGCCCCGAACGGGTCCGCAGAACACCAGCAACAGAACTACCCATGGAACAAAAATGGGAACCTCAAAAGGAAATTTTGAGAAGATTCCGTATAGACAATGTAGAAATTGCGACAAGATGTAGTTAGAAAAATGCAATGCGCCCCATCGGTGCTAGAACTGCGGAAGGACGGGACACATGCAGAAAGCATGTCGTCAGCCTCCGAAGCAACAATAGGAGCATCCAGAGATATAATTAATCATGATTGTCATTTTGATGTTATAATATTTCGGGGATTTAATATTTCTAAGTTGGGGAGATTGTAAAGACCGTGGAAAAAGAAAATTATTTGACTCGGTTGGGGAAGGATCGAACGTTGGAAAATTATTATTATCAATTACGTTATATTCTATACCCGTTTGATTGTACTCGGTTAAAACCCGTGATTCGAACAGGGTATTATTGTCTGAACCGGTCAGTTCAACCGCTAATTGTCCATCGAGCTAAATTTTATATGACGAGACAACCATTCCATTTCTCATTGACCGTTCATTTTTATCATTGATCGTTCATTTTCTTAGACAACCATTTGATTTCCTAGATGGCCATTCAACACCAACAAATATCGCACTTCAGTTATTCGATGCAGGGAGAAAAATTCTTCTCACCCCATCTGTCATTCTCATTTTCTATCGTACGCAGCCTTGGTCGGCCTGAGCCCAGATTCGACCACCATGCACTGAGTGCAACTGGGGTCAAGGAATTGACTCAGTCCGACACGAGGCCGCACTTTTAAAATTACTTGAAAGACAAAATTGGGAGTCTCTGACATAAGGCAGCACCGACAAATTGGGAGTCTCAGAAACGAGGTAGCACCCACAAAATTGGGAATCTCTGTCACGAGGCAGCACCCACGAATCGAGAGTCTATGTCACGAGGCAGCACCCACAAAATTTAAATACCTGCCCCCAGGCCGAAAGGGGT
>JAVDBV010087241.1:0-19431 GCA_032619315.1 Piper longum | reverse complement strand
AATGTAGATCTTGGTGAGGGGAAGCTGTGTGGGTGGTTGGATCGGCTGATGGTGGCTCGCCGTCGCCGAAAAACGGCTCGAAAGGGTGGCGGCGGCGGTGGAAAACCGACCCTGAAAACACCGTCGCTGGCGGCTACTGCGGCGGCTCCGGTAGCAATCATGGGTACGGACGGATAGCCCGCCGCGAGGTAGTCACGGGGGTGCTGGTCCGGTGGTCGGGGGCAAGGCGGAGGCTCACCGGCGGCGAGTCGAAGTGGCGGCGGCGTAACAGTGAAAACGGGAGAAAACCAAATATATTTATATTATATGGGAAGCTAGGGTTAAGTGTATGGTTCAGATCTTGCCACGTGGCACGATCTGGACGCTCAACGTCTCGTGGCCTAATGGGACCCACATATGGGTACACGCGCTATGGATATGGCGGCAAGTTCAGATCGAGACCGTCCGTACTCGAAACCGACTCGAGTCCTGAAATTGACTCTGTAGGAGGGAATCAAGGTAAGAAGGCTAAATGGGCCTCGAACACTAAACTCAATCAAAATGGGCCCACAGGGGCATAAATCGATTGATCTAAAATTCCTATGATGCATGCAAATGATGTAACCATAAAATCCCAAACGGATACTAAACGCCACAACGGCCTAAATCTAGGCCTAAAATCTTGTCTAATACATACAAACAAATCCGTATACCTTAGTATACACTGATAACTCGTAATCTTATAATTTGCATGTCGGGCATACTCGGCCTCCATAACATGTTCATACGGTCATTTAGGCCCATACTCATAATCTGAAACTAGTTTGGCTCGATCTCGCTCAAACCAACTCAGTACTGACCCAAATATGGAAAACTTAAATAGGGTAAAACCCTAACCCAAAAATGGGGTTTTACACGCTAACACCGTCTGCTAATCATCTAACCTGTATACCTTGGCTATAGGCCATACGTACGCTTTCACGCTGGCTGAATAATCATTCTACTGTGACCATCCCACATGGAGGTCATCTTGGCTTATTGTCTGATTTTGTCCATATGCATCCATATAAGACTGTCACTAACACTATCTAACAATATACATCTAACCTAAGGATTTCAGGTCAAGCCGATGTTATGTAAGAAGGCTAGTGAAGTCAATCATGTGCCATCACATCCAAATAATTCCATTGTGCCAAACTTTCCTTTGTCTGGTTAATGTTACTATAGTTGTACCTTTTCCTTAATCTCTGACCTAACTTTACTCTCAATGTTGTGACATGTGGTCTCTGTGCAAAGCTAAGAAATCCTCAAGTAGTTGTCCACTTGTAAGGTGAGATAGCCACTTGACCCTTACATCCACAATAACTGCTCCACTTGGTCGGTGATAGTACAATATACGGACGGTGGTTGTATATCACATATGGTCGTCGTGCGTATTCGATTGGTGGTAGTGCACCACAGATGATGGTTGTGCTACTCGGATGGTTGTTGTGTAACTCAGAGGGCGGTTGTTCTACTCGGACGGTGGTTCAGCAATTCGGACGGTGGTTGTGCAACTTGGACGGTGGTTGTGCTACTCGGATGGTGGTTGTGCAACTTAGACGGCGGTTGTGCTACTCAAACGACGGTTATGCAACTCGGACGATGGATAGTTATGCTACTCAGACGACAGTGGTGGTATCTAGCTGCTAAAGTTAGATCCTGATCATGTACGTCATGAACTCATTACTGTCTCTGGCATCATCAGAGGTAGTTGTTATCCACTCGACTTAGCCTATCAAACCATGTGTGCAATCCAGGTGCTGAAACCTGATGCTGATCATGTACGTCATGAACCCATTATTGTCTTAGGCATATCATCTCCATGTGTCTATTTCTCCATAGATAGCTACCATCAACTCGGTTCAGGTTATCCAACCATGCATGTCTGATCCAAAGGGGTCTAGATCATAGTGGTAACACGTACAATGGTGCTACAATGCTGTGTCTACACAATCTCCTACTATCCGGGGTGACTGCTTGTACGAACACTAACTGGTTCTCAATAGGAATCACTAATCTGGCCTTCGCTGATCGAGTGAAATCCAATCAACCATCTAAATTTACGGTCATAGGCAACTATCTTATGCTAGATGTGTTCATGCCTCATATCTTGAAGAGTGGCCAATAATGCTGTTGAGACAGATATACACCAGTAGAAGAGGGCGAGGCGGTGAAATATCCATGAGACTGTAGATCCACCTCTCTACTCATCCTCATCCACTGCTATCTCCTCGAAGTGGTCCATCTCAAGTCATCTATCCAATCTTTCATCTGTGCTCCAAGTACCTTAGTGCCTCCACTGTCATAACCTCATCCTTCATCGACAAAGATTTGTCTGAAGGTCTATGTTCCTTACTGTAGACCTTAGATTGTAGACCTCATACTATGCCTAATGGATCTATTTAAGACACTCAATGATCCATTTCATTTGTCACGTAACTACGTGAGTATCTTTGTACTTCAAGCTTCACAATTATGTTATCTCTTATAAGTCTGTCTTGCAATGTACACCATGTCCTAAGGAAGGACTGATGTGGTGACATGTGAAAAGATGGGCCAGTGCTACAATGGGGTTTCCAAAGTTCTAGTTATTCCTGGTCACCATCCAACACAACTTCAGCTAACTTAGCATGTTGACCTTCTTATGTCGTCCAAATCACGAGCATGGTAAAAGCAAAGGAATCTCTTAGAGCTTATCACGACATTCCAGGGAGATCCTTTGTAGTGTCTACTAAACCATGATCTCATCATGTCCATCTCATAAGTCCTATATAATTGCAAGCACCGAAGCATGCACTATTTAGATCGATGGTGTGGCCGGAGGCGGGCTGGGGTGTCGCCGGCGGCGAGTCGAAGTGGTGGCGGCGTAATAGTGAAATATTTCAAAATCATGGAAGCTGATGGAAACCAATGCGTGAAGATAAAGCTGAGTGGGAGGCTGAGATCTCGCCACGTGGCATGATCTGGTCATCCAACAACTCGTGACCTAGTGGGACCCACCTACGAGTATATACATTATAGATATGGACCGAAAGTTCGGATCGAGATCGTCCGAACTCGAAACTGACTCGAGTCCTGAAATTTACTCTATAGGAGGGAATCGAGGTAAGAAGGCTAAATGGGCCTCGAACACTGAACTCAATCAAACTGGGCCCATAGGGGCATAAATCGAGTGATGTAAAATTTCTATCATGCATGTAAATGATGTACCCATAAAATCCCAAACGGAAAGTAAACGCCGCAACGGCCTAAATCTAGGCCTAAAATCATGTCTAACATATACAAAAAAATCCGTATACCTAAGCATACACTGATAACTCGTGATCTTATTATCTGCATGTCTGGCATAATCAGCCACTATAACATGCTCGTACGGTCATCTAGGCCCATACTCATAATCTGAAACTAGTTTGGCTCGATCTCGCTCAAACCAACTCGATACTGACCCAAATAGGGCAAAACTCAAATCGGGTAAAACCCTAACCCGAAAATGGGGTTTTACATATTTATTTTGATATGCTTTTATGTTTATTTTTTAATGTCTTCCATTCTCATGACACGAGGAGGGTTATTTCGATATATTATATTTATCGAGTCTCACTGACGAATAATATTAAAAATGACTCGACTCTTATGTGAACCAAAATCGGGGTGTTACACCATTTTGTAGATTGTTTGGAGTTCACAATCCTAGAAGGTTGAAAGTGAGAAAATATTTCTTGAAGATTTAGCAGCCTCTAGGCACTTATCCTCTATGTCTAAATAATATAAAAAATCATTAATATGTATATATTGGCTATCGGTCACATTTACTTTTAATGAGCAAAAAATAACTTAGATTTTTTCATCATAAAATACATGTCTTGAATCCTTAAATTCCTTAATTAAATTTGATATCTTCCCAACATGCAACAAATAAACTCCTTACAAATATCAAATTTGATATCAATTGCATAAATTTAGTAGCCAAAATGCAACAAAACTTATCTTTGAGTCTGAAACTCAAAGAATAAGCAATGTTATTTTGCTCAATCTCATAAAGTAAATCATATTATATGATACTAACCAATTTAATTTGAGCAGTGGTCTTCTAATATCTCAAAATATTATAGACCTTTTAAGTGCATTGGATGCCAAATATTAAGAAGGTTTTGAAGATATATTGTATGGGTGATAACCTCCGGCAGTCTTAATAGTGTAACCAATTTCAAAATTTTCATTATAACTTCTTCCCTTACTCAAATTATAAAAATAATTTATTTTATTCAACCACATGTGAGATTTTTGAGACAGTTAAAAGTGCAATTATTACTTACATAGAAATTATGCATAAAATTAACTATTTTGTAGCATAAAATTAATTATATGGTGTCTATTGAATATTGAGTCCTGCTTGTATTCACAATATTTAATTCATACAATCAATTAAATTTATTATTAATAAAATTGTATGTATTTATTAACAAAAGTGAAATTAATTAAATTATCTTCAACTATAGCTCCCAAGAACAAAAAGCAGTTGTACATGTAAAATTAATAAAAAAAATTAAATGCATGTTTAGCCCAAAATAAACCATTGGTGGAGAAATCAGCCGATTCCACTCAGAATCGGCCGATTTAACTAGGATCAGATGAAATCCGATCCAAAAATGGGCTCGAATTGGTGTTTATAAAAATCAGCCGACAAATTCGCCAATTCACTCCGATTCTGACTAATTTGTAATCGGGGTAAATCGCTAGGAATCTATTTTTATGAGGAAATTACTAAAATACCTTAGCTATGATATTAATTGAATTATTTGTGTATAGGTAAAAGTGCAATTTACAGTTTAAAAATATAAACCTATCCCCTCCCCGCCCGTCCGTCCGCCGCCACCGACCCTCCCTCTGGCCGTCTATCGCCGCCGACCTCACCCCTCCCTCTGGCCTCGCACCTCCGTCCGCTGAAGCCGCCAACCCTTGCATCCGCACAACTGTGGTTCCTTGCCTCCGAGACTCCCTCCGCCCCTTGCATTCGCTCCTTGCCGCCGACTCTTCCGGCCGCCCCTTTGTGCCATCGTTGGTCTCCCTCCTCCCCTTGCATCCGACTCCTTCCCGCCACCATTGGTCTGCTACTGCCCCTTCCCTCATGCTCTGTTTGTTTGTTTTTTTTTTTTTTGGATTAGAGCTATTCTAATTGGAATACCGACCAGAGAGACAGAAATTTTCATGCTTGCTATTTTTTTTATACTCACTATGTACAAATTTGCATTATTATACACTTTTGATTCTGAATTTTGCTTCTGAATTTGATTTGCATTGTTATATACCTTTGTAGTTAGCTGCAATTTTGATATGCACTGAGAGTTAGCTGCTGGAATTTGATTTGAATGATGCAAAGGGATGAGATTAAGGGGTTTATGATGGCTAAAGGCCAAAATCCATGCATTTTGTCTTTTTTTTGTTTTCAAATTTAAGACCTCGATAGATCCAAATTTGATCATGCTAGTGAGTATGATTGTTGCCATTGTTGCTTTTTAGTTTGTACATTAGAAGGTGTTATATGTGATTACCATTAAAGGATTAAGATTTACAATCTCTGCTCTTGGTCACGACTTAAAGTGTTTTAAATCACTAACCTTGGTCATGCCTCAAATTGAAAATAGTACTTGAATCCTCATTAGATTTTCTAGAAACTCGCATATGAGGAAACCTAGATTCTTGACTTTGTGTTGGACTTACGTGATCTCCTTCATAGTTTTTGGTTGTTGTTTCTGTTATGCTTATTGTCAACCGAATTTGGATTGCATTGTTGTATTGTCAACTATTTAAATTTATTTTTCAATAAGGAGAGCACGTTCATCGTTTGATTGATTAAGTTTTTTGTATACATAAATTTGATGTTTGATTTGTTGATGGTTGATTTATTTTGAATGTAGCTGTTAATGTATTTTTTATCGCTGCCGGATTTGTTATTGGGAAGATGGATATTGGTTGGGAATATGACACACCAGTTGATGCATCGCTGAAGCAAGTAACATGTAACTTTTGTAAAAAAATTGTAAGTGTTGGGGTATATCGCTTCAAGCAATATATAGTGATGCTCTTTTATACTTATATTAAACTATAAATTTGTGTATTTGTGATGAAAAATTATGTAATTATGTATTTTATATATTTATGTTATGAGTTATTAATTTTTTTTATATTACCGATTTGGGCCGATGCAATTGAACCGATTCTTTTCCGATTTAGTCTGATTCGATTTGATTCATTGTCTCCCTCGAAAACCGATTCCGATTCTAATTCCAATTTTTGCAACCATGAAATAAACAAGTGTTGACTATTCATAAAAAATAATAAACTCATTAAAATAATTAATCTAACTTGATCTAATGCTTTCGGAAGACTAAATTAGCATTAATTAGATCTCTGTTAATGGCGATCATATTAGCGTAGGTGATTAGTAATATCTAATCCAACGGGCAAGATACAACGATGCTCTTTTATACTTTTATTAAACTATAAATTTGTATATTTGTATTAAAAAATTATTTAATTATGTATTTATATTATGAGTTGTTAATTTTTTATATATTACCGATTTGTCCTGACTCAAATCGATTCTTTTTCGATTTAGTCTGATTTGATCTGATTCTTTGACTCATTCAAAGACCGATTCTAAGATTCTGATTTTATAAATGAAATAATTAAGTGTTGACTATACATAATAAATAATAAACTCATTAAAATAATTAATCTAACTTAGCTGCTGCAGAATTGGACGTCTATCTATCTCACCACGTCAATAACGGCTGAAGGAATGCCCTTCTTTCTTATTGATCTAACGCTTTCAAAAGACCAAACTAGCATTAATTAGATCTCTGTTCATGGCGGGGAGATTAGTAATATATAATCGGACGGCGGGAATATTAAACCTGACCCGACATTTAATGGGTGAACTGATGAAAGAATCATCAACCGGACACAACACGCTGGGTAACAGTTCTAAGTGGTCAACATCTCATGGACCGCAAAAAACGAACAGTTTGATTAGACTACAATCATGGCCAGTCGGCACGGCCCAACAAATCTATTAATTGGGTCCACGTAAAACCCGACAATGCCTCCTCCGATTTGCCCCAATGTGAAAAGGTAGGGCAGTGGAGATGCAAATCAATTGGGACTCCGGCTAGACTCTCCGACGTCAGTTGGCGTTGGCCGTCGTCCAGTCACTCCAGTGACGGCATGGCCTTCCTGCGACCATAGAGACGACAGCTGGAGAAGGTGTTGTCAACCTTAAACAGGGCAAGACAGCTGGTGGACAAAGCAACCATTGAGAAGATCCATATCCAGCCAAGTGACCGTAGGCGGCAGCGTTCTCCGACGGCAGCATCTTTCTCCTGCAGCTACTAGAGCTCCTTCCAAAGCGGAGAAGAGTCGTCTAGTTTCAACAAGCGGTTGACAGCTTCTACGAAGGCAACTGTCGTAACGAGGATCTCCGGCGAAGCTACATCCGGTGGAAAACGACTGGCGGCTTCCACCATGGAGAGCTTCGATCCGCCGCCACCGTGCACTGGAGTGCGAGGCTCGCGGTCAATAGCTGCTTGAGAATACATAAGTCACCTACTTGGGCTTTCTGATCGCCGGAGGGAAGCCGCCACCAACGAGCTCCGGCGAAGTGCTTGTTCGACGAGGGCAGGAATGGTCCTGGGGAGATCTCGTCATCCCTTGTTTCCACCAAGTTGAGAAGTAAAAATCTCGACTTTTATGTTTGTAACTGTTTTGTTTGTTTTGGTCTCCGGCAAAAAAATCCGGAGTGGCCGGAGAAACAAATCCGAACTTGAGAGGGTTACTGGCATCAACGCCGGCCTCAGAAAAGAGTCACCTGATGTTGCCGAATTTGCCAGACTGCTACTACTGGCCTGGAAGCAGCCGCCTTGGAATTTGTTCGAAGTCGTCGGCTATTAGAATTTTACTCGTGTAATATTGTGAGATTTATTTTAAATTAATCCTTAACCACGTGCTAATCATAATTTTTCAATCAATTAGGATTAATCTAACTGCTATAACAAATCCTAACTACATAAACACCTCTGCAATTATAAAACAGATTTGGATGTCCACGACTAATATCTTCTTATATACATGTGTTCTACCTTTAATCACTTAAAACAAATTAATCTTGCATAATCAGATCTATGAAATTACTAAACAGTAACGTACACAGTAATCTCAAATCAGATCTAAAAATGTAAACATGATTAAACTCCTTAATCTGTAATCAAATTCCTAATCTGATATTATCTCTAAGAAAACAGACTATATAATCTGATATAATGTAAATATGCATGATCTGTGATTTACAGACTATAATAATTAAAAGCATTACATATCAAATCCTGCAAAAGCAGGATTTTAATTAAGAACATTCAATTTTCGGCTCTTGATGCCAATGAAAACTGAAATAAGGTGTAGATATACACATAGTTGAATCAATTTATTGAATGTTACTTCAGAGGTTGTTTTGATTTCAATTACTAGGAAAAAAATAGTTTCGACAACATAAATCCCCCAAAGTCTCCATCCTAAAACACCCAAGGAGAAGAGAACCCAGCGCGCCATCAAAAGTCACAAGTCACGTAAGATTATCGGGAGAGTCGTATTTATACAAAAATAACAAAAGATTCTTACCGCAATAAGACATGCAAGATGAGGAGCTTTTTATGTTACACTTCAATAGAATAAATTTGGTAAGGGTAGAATACTCTCTGTGGTCAATTAAAGGTCCTATGCCACTTGAATTCTAATCTGAGCCACCAGCTTATAACAAAATGTTAGAACAAGCGGAATAACATTGGGCGTCAAACTGAAAAATGTGAGCGTCAAATATGAAGCGGAAGCTTATGCTCTTGCTTTCGCTTCTTCGGCAAGGCACCTAACCTTGAGGAGGGGGGCACTTGTGCCCTAAGTGGTAGAGTCATGCTCACCTGTTAGCGCAGAAACAAGGTGCTGCTAGCGCACTACGCCCCACCTAGTAAGACGGAAGCATGCACCAGCGCCTACGCGAAGCAAAAGTTTGCGCGCTAGCTGAGGTAAGGCACTAGCACGAAAACAAGGCTCGCTTCAGCTAGTTTTTTTGTGCTTTGCGATATAATCAAGGATTTGGATTTCTCTCCATATTTACTACATTAATAATTATGTAAATAAAAAGGTACATGTAAGTAGTATATATAATGCTCTTTTGATATTTGAAATTAATAAATATATAATTTATATTACTTAAAAATATTAATTTAATTCATCTAAAAAAATATAACATGATTTGATAACTTCAATAACATGACACGGGAATTACTAAATTAATCTTTATAGAGTCATTAATAGAATTTAACTGGACAAGTTACGGAGACGACTCAACTCGAATTTTTTAGAGCCAAAAATGAATTTAAAAATTATGATAGTCCAACACAAATATACATGAAGAAGCGAAAAGAAGAATAAGGAAAAGAGAGGATAAGAGAATTTTATGATTTGCTTTTGAACAAATAGAAGGTTCCAGAAGCTTCCTAGCTTCAAATATACAGATATGGTGTTTGGTTGTGTTATTTTTATTTCTTACACTTCTCAATAAATTCTGACAACGAAATTTACAAAATTTTAATAAATTTTGTGCGTGAAAAAGGTTAAAATTAAGTTTGGCATAAAACTATTTTTATTTTATTAAAAAATAATATAATGTTTGGAACCAATAACTACCAGTGAAGTTTAGGGTTGCGTCCGTTGGTATCACATGCCCATCAATCCTCCATCACCGACTCGATCTCCTCAGCAAGCTTCCTTTGTATCTCCAGGTGATTTGCCAAAGTTGCCATGACCCATTGGAGGCGGTGGAATATAATTTGATCCTAGGGAACAATGCTTATACAAACATTCATCTGTATAACATAGAACTTAATCATTCTTTAGTTAAACCTTACGAGTAAATTTGTAGGAAACTAGTCAGCAACAGAGTATCAGTAGAAGCACAAAAAACAGGGTTAGAACATCAGCCAAACATTACAGTTTTTGAAGCAATAAAAGATACAGACAATACTATGAAAGTAAATGTATAACCACCGGAAGAGAAAAAACGGCAAGGTGCAGGAGAAGATCATATAACCATACACACAAAGGCAAAAATGCAGGACAAGAGACCATAAATAAAGAGAGGACATCATGAACATATTCTTCAGAAATAGATGTTCTAACGGAAACAACCCAAAAAATATTTCCCCTTTAAGATAAAATGAAAACAAAAATAAGATAACACCAAGATAAAAATTGATGGAAACTTTCCTCCAATTTAGAGAAAAGAAAACTAACTTACTCGATTAACTTTGATTAAGAAAACTCTTACAATTAAGTATCAAATAAATTATAGAAACTCTCTTAACCCAAATCAGATCTGAAAGATATAACTTTTAAGAAATATAATATATGAGAAATTGACAAAAATAATATATACCTCAAAAGAAAATTGGATCAACCTCACACCCAAGATTGCGACTCCGACTTCAACTTGAGATAATAGAAACTTCTCCAAACTCTCCTTTTATGAGCCAAATATGCTTAAAAGCTCTTAAGAAGATGATCTGTTTAGCATTAACAGAATTTTCTTTTATATAGAAGAATATAAGTAGAATTCTAAAGCCACCTCATTAAAATTCTATAGAAAAGGACGAAGTTACACATCGGTATACAAAATGCCAACCATCAGTGTGATAAGCGAAAAGCCAAAAACTGACAATTGAGTTTTTCAGTGCGAATGGGTGAGGGAAACTCAACAAATCTTCTCCTTCACGAATCCATAAGCTAACTAGACATAAGTGGTAGCAAAATTCTCTATACCAGCTCTACTTCAACATAATAAATATTTGTCTTTTGTCACAATCTTGGTTAACATATCTGAGATGTTTTTGTCAGTGTGAACCTTGTTCAACTCTAACAACTTTCTTTCCAACACATCTTTTATCTAATGATATCGAACATCTATATATTTACTCTTTGAATGAAAACTAGAGTTCTTACTCAAATGTATAGCACGCTGACTATCACAAAGTATCTCATACTTATCTTAACTTAACCTAATTTCATTCAAAAAAACTTTTCAACCATAGAGCCTTTTTACAAGCTTCTGTAACTGCAATAGATTTAGCTTCAGTTGTGGATATAGCAACACACTTTTGCAATTTGGATTGCCAAGAAACAGCACCACCCACAAAAGCAACAACAACCCCAGAAGTAGACCTCTTAGAGTCAAGATCACCAGCCATATCTGCATCAGTATAACATGATAATATGGGCTCACCTCCCCTAAAGCATAAACTTAGCTTGGAAGTGCCTCTTAATTATCTCAATATCCACTTAACTGCTTGCCAATGTTCTCTACCAGGATTAGATAAATGTCTACTTACTGCTCCGACAGCATACGCTATGTTTAGTCTAGTACAAATCATAGCATACATAAGGCTCCCTACAGTATATGCGTAAGGGGAATTCTTTATTTTAGTTACTTCTACTTCGGTTAGCTCACCCTTTTTCAATTTGAATTGAGCTCCTAGTGGAATAGTAACCGGCTTGGCTTTCTTCATGTTGAACCACTCAAGAATCTTCTCAATGTATTTATTTTGAGATAACCAAATTTTCTTAGCTTTTCTATCCCGTCGGATGGACATGCCAAGAATTTTCCTAGTATGACCCAAATCCGTCATAGCAAAGGATTTGTCTAATTTTTCCTTCAAATCTACAATTCTTGATTTCTTCTGTCCAATAATCAACATATCATCAACATAAAGAAGCAAAATGATAAAATCATTCTTCCCAAATTTCTTGATAAATACTCAATGGTCTGAAAGAGTTTTGTTGTAGGCTTAATCAAACTTCTTGTACTACTGTCTAGAAGCTTGCTTGAGGCCATACAAGCTCCTCTTTAATCTACACACCATCTGTTTCTTTTCCTTATCTATAAAACCCTTAGGTTGTTCCATATATATTGATTCATCAAGATCACCATGGAGAAATGCAGTCTTCACATCTAACTGTTCAACCTCCAAATCCATACTTGTAGCTAAACCTAGCACACAATGGATTGAAGATATTTTTACAATAGGTGAGAAAATTTCATCAAAGTCAATACCTTTCTTTTACCCGAAACCTTTCACCACAAGTCTTGCCTTGTACCTTGGTTGTGAGTTACCTTCTCCATGCTTAAGCCGATAAACCCACTTGTTCTTCAAGACCTTTCTCCCTTTAGGAAGATTCACAAGCTCATATGTTTTGTTATCATGCAATGACTTTAGTTCCTCTCGCAAGACACTTACTCATTTGTCTTTCTCTTTATGACTAAGAGCTTCACTAAAGTCTTCAGGCTCACCACTCTCTGTGAGAGTCACATAAGTAGACTTTGGATACTTCGTGGATGGCTTAACAATTCTACTAGATTTTGTTCTAATAGCATCAGCCTCCCCTTGATCAACAACCCGATCATCATCATGTACCTGTTCATCAACAACATCAGGAATTGTATCATTAGGAATGTAATTATCCTCATCTTCACTGTTACGAGGCAAAGATATAGGAATGTTATCTCTGACTTCTTCATCAATCTATTCAGCAACATCTTGAACAATGTCCTCTACAACTATTGGAGGAGCAGACGAAGTCTTAACCTTCACAACATAATTCTGAGTATCACTTTGGGAAGCCGTTTCATTCCCAAAGTCCTCTAGAAACAGATTCTCTCAAAACACCACATCTCAGCTTCAAACAATCTTCTTTTCCTTAGGATCCTAAAGTCTGAAACCAAACTTTTTATCCCCATAACCCAAAAATATGCATTCAAATATCTTAGCATCAAGTTTAGACCTTAGTTCTTTTGGCATATGTACAAAGGCTTTACAACTAAACACCCTTAAATGAGTGTATTTTATCTTCCTATCACTCCAAACTTTTTCTACAACATCTCCATCTAAAACAAGTGTAGGAGACCTGTTAATTAAATAACAAGCAGTACAAACAGCTTGAGCCCAAAATTCTTTAGGTAATTTTGCTTTAGAAAGCATACACTAACCCTTTCTTGAATTGTTCTGTTCATTCTCTCAACTACTCCATTCAATTGCGGAGTATAGGGAACAATCTTCTCATGCCGTATGCCATGTTTGTCACAATAAACCTGAAACTCATTAGAACAATACTCTCCTCCATTATCACTTCTCAAACATTTCAAAGTCTTCCCTATTTCTCTCTCTACAAGAACATGAAATGATTTGAAAGTATTAAACACATCACTTTTATTCTTCAAACAGTAACATCATACTTTCCTTGAAGCATCATCAATAAAATTGACAAAATAAGAGTCTCCACTAAAGGACTTTATCTCCATTAGACCACATACATCAGAATGTACAAGTTCAAGTATTTGTTCCTTCTTTTTGCTAGTGGATACAAAAGAAGCCCTACGTTATTTTCCAGGCAAACAATGATCACAAGAGCTTAGTGTTGTCTGATCAAATTGTGGAAGATAGTTCTTCTTCTTCAAAAATTCTAGCCTTTTTTCACTCATGTGTCCCAACCTTCTATGCCACAAATCAGTTGTGAGAGTAGTAGAGGTAACATTAACCTCCCCGTGAACCAGACTAGATGTAGTCCTATAAATACCATCACACTTCTTCCCTTTAGCAACCACTAGAGAGACTTTCACCAATTTCCATAAACCACATGAAAATTGTGGAACATAGCCCTCATCATCTAGCACACTTATTGACCTCAAATTCAATCTTAAATCAGGAATATGACACACAGTTTTCAAAACATGTTTGCAACCAAAATCGGTTGCAATATGCACATCACCATGACCAACAATTTTAGAAGTCCCATTGTCGCCCATTTTCACCACACTTAGATCAGCTGTCACATAGGTGTTGAAGAAATCTCTACTTAGGGTAGCATGAAATGATGCGCCTGAATCAATCACCAAACTAATATCATCATTAGTTGTCAAACAATTATTTCCATCATCATGTATGATTAGTATATCTTTTGTTGCAACATTGGAAGTCTTATCATCTTCACTCTTATTGTCAAGCACCTTACCATTTCTTAGATCTTTCTTGTATTTGTAACAGTTCTGCTTCTTATGGCTGGCTTTATCACAATAAAAGCACTTAAAGGTCTTGTTTCTGGATTTAGACATTCCTCTACTCTTATCTCTTCCACTTGGATTCCTACTCTTTGATATTCCCCGAGAACTAAATTCAGAAACCAAAGATTGAGATGAATTAGAGAAGGTTACCTGTTGTATTTTCTTTCTCACTTCTTCACTCAAAAGACAACTTGAAACCATATCAAAAGTCAACTGCTTGTCAGAATTATTGAAAGAAATAACTTAAGGTTCCCAAGACTTTGGTCAAGTATTCAATAATAGACAAGCTTGCCAAGCATCATCAAGAGGCATATTTAAACTAGATAATTGAGTTGATATACCTTGCATCTCATTGATGTAGTCATTGACTTCCGTCCCATCCTTATACCGAATATTCATCAACCTTCTGACAAGCAAATTTCTGTTTCCAGGAGTGTCTCTCTCATACATATACAAGAGCTTATCCCAAAGCTCCTTTGCTGTCTTTGTTACCGTCACATGGCTATATACGTTCTGTTCTAACCATTGTCTGATCAAAGCCATGCATTTTCTGTCCATCTTGATCCATTCAGCCGTTACCCTCGACTCAGCCTTAGTAGTAGGCAGAGGAGGAGGAATCGATGGAGTCTTCCCTTCATCAGCCACAACCGGAGTAGCACTCAATGGTGGATTAATACTCGATGACTCAGGAGGACCAAGAATTTGATCATATAAATCCTTAGTGAATAAATAATCAATCATACTACCCTTTCAGTAATGCCAATTAGACTTACCCTTAAGGGCGACCAATCTTAACATGTTTCTCATCATTCATCTTGAAAAAAAGGTTACTACCCAAAACCATGATAGACAAAAAAGAAAGAACCAAAGCTAAAGCAAAGCTCGGATGCTACTTGTTGGGAAATAGACGCTCTAACGCAAACAACCCAGAAAATATTTTCCCCTCAAGATAAAATGAAAACAAATATAAGATGGCACCAAGATAAAAATGGATGGAAACCTTCCTCCCAATTTAGAGAAAAGAAAACCAACCTACTCGATCTACTTTGATTAAGAAAACTCTTATAATCAAATATCGAATAAATTAGAGAAAACTCTCTTAACCAAATCAGATCAATAAAAAGATCTGAAAGATATAATTCTTAAGAAATACAATATATGAGAAATTAAGAAAAATAATATACACCTCAAAAGAAAATTGGATCAACCTCACACCCTGGATTACGACCCCGACTTCAACTTGAGATAATAAAAACTTCTCCAAACTCACTTTTTATGAGCCAAATGTGCTTGAAAGCTCTCAAGAAAATGATCTGTTTAGCATGAACAGAATTCTCCTTTATATAGAATAATATGAGTAGAATTCTAGAAGCCACCTCATTAAACTTCTATAGAAAATGACAAAATTACTCATCGGTATACAAAATGCCAACCATTAGTGCGATAAACGAAAAACCAAAAACTGACAATTGAGTTTTTCAGTGCGAATGGATGAGGGAAACTCAACACATAGAAAAATAAAAAGGAAACTGCAATTCACATGAGCCGGACCTCCTCTGCTCCTCATCGACCCTCAGAACCCTTTCCCTTGCGAACTGAAAGAGCTTGCTTAACCTAGCCTAAAGTGCAACGTAATGATCCTATGTCATTTCTTTAAAAGTTGTTAACTAAGTTTAAAATCTCTCACTTATAAATAATATATTAGCCTAGTAGGTAATAGATGTAGGACGCGAACTCAAAGAGCTTATTTGATCCCGTCTAAAGTGTAGCGTAATGAGCCTAAGTCATTTTTTAAAAAGTTGCTAACTAAGTTAAAGATCTCTCACTTATAAATAGGATATTAGCTTAGTAGGTAATAGATATGGAATTAATTTAAGAGATCTCACAATCCACCTACCTTAGAAAATTTTGCCCTTGAAATTCCTTTACTTGTTCTATTCATTGCTCTGGTCCACGAACTTTTTTGGCCCATGACCAACAGCCTAGCTAACGACCTTAATCCAGCCCATCATCTAACACGAAATTAGATTACTCTGATACCGTTTATAATGACCCGACCCAAAGTATAATATAAATGGCCTAAGTTATTTTTTTAAAAGTGGTTAAACAAGTAAAAAATTTATATTTCATTCTCACTTATAAATATGGTCTTAGCCTAGTAAATATTAGATTTAGGACTAAGTTGAAGGAACTCACATAAGTATTGCCCCGCGTCCTCCAAATCGTCTCAAAATGACAAAAAGCTACTGCTCGGCGTCTTATAAATCGTCTTTAAAAGACAATAAGCCCGACATCACCTTCAAGCTCCCACCCCTTCGCGCTTGATCAAGTATGACCACAAGTGTTGGTGATGCAGCCAGTGATCACGGCATAGCCCTTATGGCCTCGGGACCGGGAGGAGCATATTGGGAGCTTGTAACCTACTTGTCGAGATCTATAATCACTAGATAAAACAAATATCTTTTTAACATGGAAAGTTTCACCACAAACTACTATAATTATAGACTAATTACAACCATAAGTAAATTTGGGAGAATCCCCTCCTAATACATGAGTAAAACTATTCACCAATGAGTAAAACCACTCCCATAAATGAGTAAAGCTACTCCCAATAAATGAGTACAACTACTCTCGATATATGAGTGACAACTACTCCCCATATATGAGTTCCCTCTATAGTACTTCTCAAAGACCATCCGGCGTCCACCAACTGCACTCCAATCGAGATAACTTAGGCAATTGTCAACTAAGACCCAAAGCAAACTCTCCTGCAGACGAAAGATCTTCCCTAAAGAGGAAGAAAACACCTCTCATGTTTCCCCTAATAGAGAACACTTATTAAAACCTCCTTTAAGGGAAAATACAGCCAACACATATCCAATCGCATATTTATAGAAAAGAAATACAAAACACTATACTTGAGATATAAGTAACCTCTTTAAAATGAAGAATTAATTCTAAATACTTTATCAGTATTAGAATCTTCACCAATGAGTCTTTTTTTGTATTTTACAATCTACCTCAAATTTTTTGTAACTCTTTGAATATTTCTATGTTTTTATAACATTTTATGTAATTAAACATTTTCTTGTGGAAGGCAATAACTCTATTAAAGTGGATGATGACAGGAAGGAGGAAGACTGCGAGAGTGGCAGTGGGAGAAGGGAGGGAGGTAATGGTGGCAGCAGCGTCAGAGGGATTGGGGCCAACATGGAAGTACTCACTTGAGCAGTCACACTTGTGCTTGGGGGCGAAGTCAGAAGGCAAGGAGTGGGAGATGCTAGGTTGTGGGGTTAGAGGAGAAGCCGTGGCTAGCGGCCAAGACAAGTGGTGGGGGAGTGGGGGAGGATGAATAGTTGAGAATGAGAGAAAAAAAAAAAATAGAAGGGTAGGATGAATAGTTAAAAATGAGAGAAAATTCAAAAAAAATATACCCTGTTTTGTTTTCTCTAAATATCTTTAAAATAGACACATTTTTTTATTCGGCATATGCTCTACTGGACACTTTTATGCCTCCTCTTTATTTTTACTTTTATTTGACATATCCTCTACAAAACACCTTATAACGTAAAAGGAAGATTTTTTGTGGCAGGAGTTGAGATTAGGCGTTTGGGGGAGTTCTGCAAGGTTCGTGAGTGTTTGAGATCCTGACCTTTAATTCTATTTTCTAAAAAATAATTGAAGCTCGGCCATTGCTAGCTTGGGCATTGTGGCGCAAGCCTGCGGCCCCCACGGAAGCTAGCTGTGGGTTTAAAAAGCAAACTTGTTCGACACGTATAAAACATGCACTTTGCCACTGAGGCTTCTTTGCTAAAGGTCCAAATTTAGGGCTCAGTTGGGCGTTTGACATTCTCAACTTACGAAGATGATAAGTGTTTTATACTCTAATATATTAGAGTTATACTCTACTCTAATATATTAGAGTTATACTCTAATATATTAGAGTATAAAAGCTTAGTAAGGTACGAAATAGTCCACAAATGGATGTTAAATCTTTCTCCAATATAACTCATGGATGCGACTCTGGTGTATGATATCTGAAGAATGAGATACTTATAGGAGCTAGTACTAACCAAATATAAAAAGTTTACAATCTAGACTGATCTGGCTGCGTGAAGATGGAAAAACCTGATGTCCTGACATTTTTTTGCATGTAGAAAGTGACGAACTCCTATGCCGATAATGAGAATCTATTTTTACATGTGTACATAGCATTTATACTCATCTTGATATTATACACAATTAATCGATCATAATTTACACTTGTTAATATGAAGGCAATAAAAACATACACATAAAAAATAAGAGATTCAACCAATCAAAATATAATAAAATAAAATAAAAAATAAATAAAACTAATATAGATTATCTCCTCACTTAATTCAAGTATATTTTTAAAATTACAAGTCATCTCTAATATGTCAAATTATTATTAGTCTATCTCTTTATTTAATAATGAAATAAAATTTTATATCTAATATTAATCACGCATGAAACCGCATCCTACCTGCTACAAATAATACCTCGGTCGAAACTTTGGTTTTTATAGTCCTCGGGGTAGCTCATTATTATATCGATTTTTAAATTGCTGTTAGTTAGGGATCTAAAACGGGTATTTGACTTTGACTAGCCGAATATTTCAAATAGGTCCAAATTCGAAGATTGCAAGCAAATGGTATCTGACTGCAAACTACGCTCTGCAATTTTTCGGACCCATTGCAAGAGGGCAGGAAAAATAAGCTAATATAAGTATTCTAATTAAATTTTATTGAAGGACCTGGCATCAATATTCTACAAGAAAAAACCATTCTACTACTTCGTAACAGATAAAAAACCATTCTAATGGACGAGTAGGTATCAACAGATGGCACTATGGCAGTTGCCCACCGAGAAAGCCCGACCTGCCCACCATTTCTTCGTTATGGATGTTCTTTTAGCTTCTACAAGATATTACATAGTTGTTGGCCCTTTGGGCCCCAAAAGTGACTTGCAACAGGTTCATGGACCTCTCTTAATCCAAAAACTAGCTTAAGAATTAAGGCTTTCCCATTAACCTATATATAAGTCACCGGTTGCCTCCAAATGGGATGTGGGATTAATCCAACAATTCTCCCCTTCACACATCACAACACCCGAATCATCTCCCCCTCACCACATGCGGAGGAAACATGTCTTGGTGAGGTTCCAGATGACACCAATTCGGGCCAACTTCGGACCGACCGACAAATCTGGAGACACAACTTCGGACC
>JAVDBV010087240.1:0-14437 GCA_032619315.1 Piper longum | reverse complement strand
GATTCTTATTCGGTTCCATCTCCATGCTAGGTATCACGGGTGAGCTCACCGACTAGAGTACGGAGCTCCACTCACATAGGTCCGTAGGACTCTCTCCCTCTCTACTTGACTCCTTGTGTGTAGAGGTTAATCACATTTTATACGGAGGACGACATCGGCGGAGTTTTATCGGATCCCTCCGATGTCGGGTCATTTAGCCGTGTTTTATATGCAAGTTTAATAAAACTACAAGGATGAGATCCCTTGTTGGTTTTCGAACTTTATCTCCAGAAATCTATTATACAAGCCTCATCCCTAAGCCTATTATATAAGCCTATTATACAAGCATTCTTGAAGTTTCATATATTCTCGTGGGTAATGGAATACCCATTTGCCAGATTGTATTAGTTATTTTTCGAACCAGTAACATTCGTTACTGACGGTTTCCTTATAATATATGTAGGTCTCGCAAATCTTGTATCGACTTCGGCGGAAGGACAGATAAATGCTACACATACTTGAGCTCAACATAAGATTTTCTTTCTTGCATTTATTTATATTTGACGTGTTTTGTTGTTTATTTAACAATGTCTTCCATTCTCATGACACCAAGAGGGTTATTTCGATCTATTTTATGGATTGAGTCTCACTGACTAATAATATTAAACATGTCTCGACTCGATCGTAACATTTCTGATCCGGTTCTTAAGTGAACCGAAATTGGGGTGTTACACCTATATTAGTTTGATAAGAGTTATTATAGGTGAATTTAGCCAAGGCTACGTGTTTCTCCCAATCTCCTCCCCAGTCAAGGATGCAAGCTCTTCACAAATCCTCCAAAGTTTGAATGATCCTCTTACTCTGACCATCAGTTTGGGGATGATATGTTGTAGTCAGCTTGATTTGGGTCCCCATAGCTTTTTGGAATTCTTCCCATAAATGTGAAATGAATAGGGGATCTCTATCAGAAACTATCTCCTTTGGAATCCCATGCAACTTGACAATGTTATTGACATACAATTCTGCTAGGTATTCCGCTGTCCATATTGATTTTGTGGGGATGAAATGACCTGCCTTAGTCAGATGGTCCACAACCACCCATATAGAGTCATGCCTTTTCAGAGTCCTTGGGAGTTTAGCAATAAAATCACATGTGACACACTCCCATTTTCAGGTAGGTATTTCTAAAGATTGTAATAATCCACCGGGTAGTTGATGTTGGGCTTTGATCAGTTGGCACATCTGACACATAGAAATAAAATCCACCACATCTCTTTTCATCCCAATCCACCAGTAGGTTCGTTTTAAGTCCTCGTACATCTTTGTAATACCAGGGTGTATTGAGAACTTTGAGCGATGAGCCTCTTCCAGGATATTCCTCCTCAGTGCATCATCATTGGGTACACACAACCTCCCTCTAAATCTGATTACACTATTGGAATCTGCTACCATGTCAGGAGTTTTGTCCAACATCTCATTCAGCTCCTCATCTTCCATTTCGGCTAGCTTAACTCGGTCCACCAATTCATTGGAAATAACCAGGTTTGCTTGTAATCCTGTTAGTTGTTCCATCGGGTTGATGGCCACCACTTTTGCTGACATAGCCCAAAGTCTAGCTAGCTGTTGACCCTTGTCCACCTTGCCCTTTAGACTTAGCGCGTCGGCTACCACGTTTGCTTTCCCAGGGTGGTATTTGATTTGGAAGTCGCTGTCCTTCAAATATTCTATCCACCGCCACGGTCGAAGATTAAGGTCATTTTGTTTGAAGATATACTTCAAACTTTGGTGGTCAGTGAACACTTCGAACTGGGCTCCATACAAGTTGTGTCTCCAAATCTTCAGAGCAAAAACAACTGCTGCCAGCTCCAAGTCATGAGTTGCATAATTTTGTTCGTGAATCTTCAGTTGGCGAGAGGCATAAGCCACCACCTTACCATTTTGCATAAGGACGCACCATAACCCTATAAGAGATGCATCACTGAAGACCATGAATCCTTCATTGCCATTTGGCAAGGTCAAGACTGATGCAGTAGTTAGACTCTTCTTCAAAGATTGGAAACTCTCCTCACACTTGCTACTCCAATCGAACTTGACTCCCTTGTGTGTGAGCTTAGTCATTGGCGATGCCACCAAGGAAAAATCTTTAATGAATTTTCGATAGTAGCCTGCTAGCCCAAGAAAACTTTGGATATCGATGACTGACTTGGGTTGTGGCTAATCAGTGACTGCTTACACTTTTGATCGATCCACTACAACTCCTGCCTTTGAGATAATATGTCCGAGGAAATTCACCTCCTTCAGCCAAAAGTCACACTTTGATAGTTTGGCAAATAGTTAATTCTCCCTCAGGACTTGAAGAGTAACGGACAGGTGTTTCACATGGTCCTCATTATTTGAATAGACCAAAATATCATCCACAAACACGATAATAAACTTGTCTAAGTATGTGTGGAATACCGTGTTCATAAGTGACATAAAGGCTGCTAGTGCATTTGTTAGACCAAAAGGCATGACCAGAAACTCATAATGCCCATACCGAGTTCGGAAAGTCGTTTTCTGTGTATCCGATTCTTTTACTCGCAGTTGGTGATATCCGGACTGCAAGTCTATTTTAGAAACTACTACGGCTATTTTCAGCTGATCAAATAAGTCATCAATCCTCAGTAAGGGGTACCGATTCTTGACTGTCACTTGATTGAGCCGGCGATAGTCAATACACAGTCGAAGTGAGCCATCCTTCTTCTTTACAAAAAGAACAGGGGCACCCCAAGGTAAAGTACTTGGCCGGATGAAACCAACCTGCAACAACTCTTCTAGTTGACTCTTTATCTCTTTGAGTTCAGATGGAGCCATGCGGTATAGTGCTTAAAAATTGGTGTTACTCCAGATGCTAGGTCAATGACAAACTCCACTGCCCGCTTAGGAGGTAACCCTGGAAGTTCATCTGGGAATACATCCGGAAACTCTGCTACCACCGGAATCATGGACAACACTTTGGATTTGGGCTCAAACTCCACTAGGTTAGGCAAAAAGGCTTGACAACTCTCACCAAACCACTCGGTTGCCTCACTCATCGACAAGATACAAGACGATGGATCATGCAATGACCCTTGGAAAATGACCCCCATCTCACAATTACAAGGTTTTTTCACCACTCTCTTCCCACAGTCAAGAAAAGCCTAGTGTGCAGACAACCAGTCCATTCCCAACAGTACATCAAACCCTTTTACCCCATACACAATAAAATTCCACACATAGGGTTTCCCTTGTATATCTAAGGATAGGCTAGTCACTCTTAACGTTGTGACTTCACCGTCCCTAGTTGCAGTGCTGATTCTATAAGTCTTGGATAATGAAGATGTTTAGAGTCCTAAACTCTTAATTAATCGAAATGAAGGGAATGAATGTGTACACCCCAAGTCAAATAAAACATCCACCATAACTCCTTTAATCAGAATTTTACTTCGAACTATGTGGCCATCCTCCTCAACGTCCTTGATTTTGACCGCATAAAGTTTCGCTTTCCCTTTGTCTATCGGTTTTACAGGTGCCGGGTAGCGAATAGGAGTTGGTGCCTTCACCTTCTCAGGCTGCTCCTGTTGTTGCTTCAGGGGTTGACGACACTCCTTTTGCAGGTGTCCTGTCCTTCCACAGTTGTAGCACCGATGGGGCTCGTTGCATGGTCCTGAATGCATTTTTCTGCAATTTTTACATTGTCGATAAGGAGACTCCTCAAACTTCCTTTTGAGGTTCCCCACGATGCTCCTTTGGTAATTCTGGTGTTGGTGTCCTGCGGACCAGTTTTGGCTACTACCCTGGTTGCCATTCTTATGTTGCATAGTAACCTTCCCCTGTTTCTGTGCACGGTCATGCTCGCACACAACCTCATGAGTAGTGGCTACCTTGATCACTTTGGTTATGGTGCCCCTTGTCGCTGTAGCAACCCTACTCCTCAATTCTGGCTTCAATCCCCAGAAGAATTTGTCCGCTCTAGCCTTGTCAATTGCAAGAATCCCAGGTACAAATCGCTCCACCTGGAAAAATTCTTGGCATATTCCCGGACCGCTCTGAGCCATAGTGGTGAATTCCAGTGTTTTCTCCTGGACAAAGGACTCAAGAAAGTACTGTCCATTGAAAGCTGTTACAAATTCCGCCCACGAGATGGATGAAATTTCACATTGATGGAATGTAGTCTTTTCCATGGATTTCCACCAGTAAGTTGCTCCCTCCTGAAGCATGCATATTGCCAACCTCACTTGATGGCGGTGGGGCATACAGAGAGCTCTAAACACTTTTTAAGTAATGTCTATCTAGCTCTCCCGCCTTCGTTGGATCAGTCCCTCCAATGAATATCTCATCTCCATTCTTCCGGAACTTTTCCACATTGTAACGGTCACTATCATCCATATCTGGTGGCACCACTTCTCAGACTACCAGTGGAACTGGGTTTAGAAGCTCCCCTCACTCGCCCGGGTCAGCTAACCCTGCCTGCCCTTGGGCACTCCCCTGGTCACCATCTAGGACGTTACTAGGACCTGATACCGAGTTTAAGACTCCATTCCCTGCTACCACTCCCGGTAACCGCTGAACCATATTCTGAACCATAGAATTTGTATTTTCTGAAACCTACACTAATCCTTGTATGGCCATCAGAATCTAGCCCAACACATTCTCCATGTTCGAGTCTGCCGACCGCCTTGACTGTCTACAGGTGCCTGCCATCTGAGGAGTCAATGATTTGTTTTTTCGTTATGGCTCATTAATATGTGTTTTCCTTTTAAGTGATGACTTAGTCATGTTAGCAAATGAATTTGTTAATTAATTAATAATAGGTAACAATGGGAAAAGATAATGGCTGGACTTTTCAACAAGTTACTTGAGTAATAAGATGTGAGCCTGTGGGAAACTGTGCTCTGATACCACCTGTAATGACCCATCATTTTTCACAATATTGTGGGCCTTCCTGCCCAGGTGTTACTTAAAATTTAACAAACCAACCCTGTAATGACCAGCCCTAACCGGACCGGGTGCTACTTAAATTGTAAATGAATAATATTAAAGCAAATAAGTCTACCATTTCTAACTTATCAAAAGAACTTATGTTTCATATGACAATGTATGAAATAATTATCCCACAGTCTTCGACTGTTTCCCACAGCCACATTTATAACACAAGAAAAGTAAAAAAGGAAGTCCGCTTATTATCTGTTCGTCACCTAAGTTGGTAGAAGAACCACCTAGTCGTCTCTTAGTCTTTAGTTCTAGCTACTAACCTGTGGAGGCAATTCCGCGTTAGTGATTAAAACACTAAGCCGTATAATTAAATAAAACAAGATCATAAACTCCCTATCATTATCTATATTATTAGCTGTTGGGACCAATCCAACATGTCCATTTATTGGCTGATGGTTCAGTCCACCATGTCCATTAGTTGGCTGATGGGTCAGTCCACCATGTCCATCTATTGGCTGATGGATCAGTCCATTATGTCTATTACCTGCTGGCGAGTCCAATCTGTCATGTCCATTATCGGCTAGTGAGTCCAATCCCCCATGTCCGTAATTGGTTGGCAAGTCCAATCTGCCATGTCCAATTTATTGGTTGACGGCTCAGTCCACCATGTCTATTACCGGCTTGCGAGTCCAATCCGCCTTGTCCGTTATCGGCTCGTGAGTCCAATCCACCATGTCCATAATTGGCTACAAGTCCAATCCGCCATGTCCAATTTATTGGCTAATGGGTCAGTTCATCATGTCTATTACGGCTGGCGAGTCCAATCCGCCATGTCCGTAATTGGCTGATGGGTCAGTCCATCATGTCCATTACCGGCTGGCGAGTCCAATCCGCCATGTCCGTTATCGGTTGGTGAGTCCAATCCACCATGTCTGTAATTGGTTAGCAAGTTCAATCCGCCATGTTCAATTTATTGGCTGATGGGTCAATCCATCATGTCCATTACCCGTTGGCAAGTCCAATCCGCCATGTCCGTTATCGGCCGGTAAGTCCAATCTACCATCTATGTAACTGGCTGGAAAGTCCAATCCGCCATGTCCAATTTATTGTATTATGAGCTATCAGGTCCATTCTGACATGTCCATTATTAAATTATGAAGGGCGCAACCGGTGTAGGACTATATGAATTCTTTAACCCCGGTTGCAGTCGGTGCATGGTGGTCGAATCTGGGCTGAGTCCGACTAGGTTGTCCACAAGGGAAAATACAATACTTTAAATAATTATATGGATCTGGTTACCTTGTATGTAATCCCGCAATTGTGCCTACGATCCTAATCTGAATGAGAACATAAAATTATACATAAGTATATTTTTATTCGCGTAGAAAATGCACGCAATTAAATGATTAATATATCTATTAAATCTTTACAATATATAATATGCCACATTAAATAATTTATTTATGAACCGGAATTAATCATTATTATTTTTATAATCCTAATTTTAGGATATCACTAATAAAATTATTTGTAATTTATTTAATTCAATAAGGTTCGACCCTTTCTTATTTAATTATGCTATTTTGTGATTTCTAAATGGTTATATTTTATTAACTTATTTTTCTACCTTACTAATTTTTTATTAAAATAATTGTAAAGGTGACATCTTTATTTTATTTATCAATTATGACTCTATAATAAAATTTAATCGCTTGTAATAAGCTGATTAATTATTGACCGTTTATCATGACTTTATTTTGCTATTTATGGAAATTTCAGATAATATTTTATTATTTTAGCCACTTAACTCGTACACCATTAGATTAGTTATTTTAAACATTTATTATGAGTTGATATTATTTTTTAACTCGATTCGTGTCGACTCAACCCGTATTTACAAGTTTGTTATCTTCGTCTTCCCCGACGTTCTTCTCTTCTCCACACCTTCATCTTGGGACCAAAACTAGCACCATCGTCTTCTCCTTCTATACAAAGTTAGACCAGAACTCCTATCTACCCCAGCAATCCAATTGGAACCCCAAAGGTCAAAGCTTTTTCGCAGCTATCAATCGAGAACCGGATTGCACCCTACATGGCAACCGACCAGCAGCCATGACAACCCCGACCTGCTGCTATGGCGGCCCTGACCTGCGGCTTTGGCGGCCCCGACCTGCTCCCATGGCGACTCCGACGTGGCCAGCTGCACCGCCCCAATACTCCCCTCCTTCCTGCACCACGACCCAACCCAAAAAGAAAAGGAATCCCACCCCACTGCTGCAAACCGGCAGGACGTGTTACCCTCCTTCATCACTTCTTGCAACTCCACCCAATTCAGAGATTCACTACTTCAGGCCGTCATCAACGAGGAAAGATCGGCCTCTTTTAGACGTTGCAGGGAGTAGGGTTACTCTCTCCCGCGTCAACATGTTCGCTGCCATTAATTTGTGACATAATTGCCATGATGTTGCTACTGTAATTGATCAACAAACTTGGACGAACATCTAGTTTTTCCTAGTTTAATTATTTTCTTTTTTGTTGATTTCAGATTTTAGTTTCCATGATTATCAAATTATTATCAATTTTAACATATGTATGCATGAAAACTAAGACGAAAAAGAGAGGATAATACCTGAGCAAGGAGGAAGCTGGCGTCTACAGAAGGAAAATAATGTGAATGACGCCCCCCCCTTCTCCTTATATAATGAAATGATGGGTAGGGTATGTTAAAACACACCTCACCCGTATTTCACTTAGCCAGCTAAACGGGTAAATGATATGGTTTACTTAACCAGTTAAACGGGTAAATGATACATTTTCACTTAACCGGGTAAATAATAATAAACTGGGTAGCGGGTAATTAATTTAAATGGAAATATTAATTTTTCAACTTCGGTCCTACCGCATCGAATATTTGTTTATTATATATATATATATATATATATATATTTCAGGTCTTCACAAGATGCTAAGTACATGTCGCAAGTGCTAATCATGACCGAGTGTTACTGGTTGGAGTTACCGAGCATGCCAAGGCATTGTGTTCGATCATACCAAGAAGTGGGTACTGGTAGCCACACATGGAATTGTCGTTAATTCTAGGAGCTGATTACTGAGCATGCCGAGAGCAAGACTTGGGAGTACTGAGAGGAGAGACCGATTGTTACCGGGAGTGCTAGACATGTGCTAGGTGATGGCCAAGAGCTAGAAAGTGGAGTTCCAGGATTTGGTTGAGCATTCCTCGTTGCATTAGAAATCCTATTACAAGTAGGATTACCGGTAGCGGTTGTGTGTATGGGTTTTCTTGTAAATGTGGGATTTCTTGGTGGACTTGGACTTGGTCGAGACTTCAAGGAGCAGGTCTTGAATGACTTGGAGAAGCGCTGGACTTGGACATCAAGGTCGACTAGGAGAAAGAGCCGAGAGGGAGTCTTGGTAAAGCCGGGATCAATCCCTAATGCTATAGGGAGACGGATGTTGGGGTTTGAGGTTCTTTGGCCTAGGTGGTTCTTCCATGACCAAGAAGTTTAACTTGGAATGTGTGGTACAACATGAGAGATGTGTTTCAGGTCTTGTTGGACTTTGAATGGGGATTAGGAAGAGTTAGACAAGCTGTGGACTCTTTCCTAGTATTAATGTTGGAGTTTGCAATGAAGTAGGAAACGGTTCTTATAAATAGGTCATATCCTTGGACATATGCGGCGTATCAATCACAAAAGAGGGAGGTTGTCTTTGAGGGGACTTATTAGAGGTCTCAATGTCCCCAATGTGAGAAGAGGGCTGAATCAAGGAAGAAGAAGAAGAGGACGTTGCCATGGTCAATCTCTTGGTGTAGGGATTGAAACTTTAAACTTTCAAGGATCTTCAGGCCTTGATTAAGGTACTTTTCTGTATGCCTTTGTTACTGATTTTGATACATGTTTGATTGACTTAAGCTCATGTATTAGTTGTTTTTATTGGGGAGTTTGACAAAGGGTGTGTAGTTGTAAGGATTGCTCGTTAGAGGGATGATCCAAGTGAGTCCCTTGGGAAGAGGATTCAAGTGCTTGAGAAGATTCAAGTGCTTGTATTCCTTGTATTATTGTGTTGATATAAGGTTAGGAGTGGTTCCTATAAATGTGCATTTTTGCTTGTTGTGTGTAACGACCTGCTCATTTCGAGCCACAAGCCAAATGTTACTATTTGAAACTAAGTGTCTCGTAAATTAATTTCCAATTATTTTAAAATATAATAGAACCTCAGAATAATATAGGCCCCATTAACCGAACCAAAATCCCATAGCCATGCAAAAAATAGTCCAATAACATAGTCCTCTAGCTGTCTCGACTCTACCCATCCTTCCATGCTCATAACTGTGGAGGGGATTCCATGTTAGTGATAAAAACACTAACTCATATAATTACAAGAAAAAATTAATATGTTCCACAACAAGACTTTTAGTAATTACGAGCCTATGCCAAGCTCTTAACATGCTAGCTGGGTGGCCGCCCATTTAGCTACAATCCATATATGCGCACATATGCAACGTGTCCATCGACCTTTAGTTACCGATAATTACCATTGACTCACCCTCTCAGTATCAACAGTGCATAATGAGCTATCTTGCACCAATGCACCGTCCGACCCCTTTCGGCATGGGGGTAGGTATTTATCTTTCAAGAATTTTGTTTGTACTACCTCGTGCGAGACTGAGTAAATTCGTTGACCTCGGTTGCACTAGGCGCACGGTGGCAGTCAAATGTGAACTCAGGCCAACTAAGACTCCCAAATAAAAATATATAACAGTTCGAGTAATTATACGGACATGGAATTGTGATGATGCACCCGCAACTATGACACACAATCCTAATATAAATGAAACTTCTCAATAATCTTCCCTTCGCTAGCCAAATGTGCTCACAAACTATAATGTCGATGTTTTTTTATTACCATCAACAGAATTTTCCTTTAAATAGAAGAATAAGTGTAAAATAAAAAAAGTCAATATATTTAATTTTATTGGAAATAACCAAATCATACATAACCATACCAGCTATTTATATGATAACGAAAAGTCAAAATAAATAACTACTAAGTTAAAGCAATTATCAATAAATATCAATGTGCCAGTATTTTATAAGTCATAATTGATTATGTAAGATATTAATTCTTAAAAAATAATTTACTTAAAAAAAATTATTGTTCATTCTTAATACTTATAAAACCATAAATAAAACAACTTAATTATTTTTTTTTCAGGGTTTTACAATCTCCCAGCTAGGGAATTTTCATCCTCAAAAATATAATAAGGAGAAAAATTTCCAGCTAGGGAATTTTTGTCCAAAAAAATAATATAGGGTTATTAGAAAATTACTCATTTATCTAACTTTTTTATTTTCCTATTTTAGGCATTTTTTCTATAATGCGTTGGTATAGTTGTATCTAGCTCTATAGAGGTTATTTAAATATCTTCACATTTTCTTAAAAAAACATTTTAGAAAAATCACGATTTACAATGTTTTCTTTTCTTTTTTTGATTTAAGCATTGCCACTCATATGCATAGCTAAGGTGGGGCTCACTATCTAATGACACTGTTTTTCATATCGCACAAGTGTCCCATACCACCCATACTACATAGATAAGACCGCTAATTGTAATGGCGTTCAATATACACTCATTGGTTTAGGTGTCACGTGCACGTATCACAATACATAAGTGGCACACCAATAATTACTAACCATTTAAAATGATAAAAATAATTCTATAAAAAAATGAAGAATGCTTCTATAATTTCTTTTTTTGACCCTTGGAACGGTGGACTCTTAAACTTTCCACAAGGTAAAAGTTGATTTGCATAGTTCTGTGGCAAACACAGCTCTGATACCACCTGTAACGACCTTCCCGTTCCGAGCCACAAGCTAAGTGTTACTATATAAAACTAAGAGTCTCGTAAATTAATTTTCAATCATTTTAAAATATAATATAAGCTCCGAACAATCTAAGCCCCATGAACCAAACTAAAATCCGACTCCCATGCAAAGTATAGTCCAATAACAGATTCCTCCAGCTATCTAGACTCTACCCATCCTTCCATGCTCACACCTGTGGAGGCAATTCCACGTTACGAATAATAACAGTAAATCATATTATTACAACAAAAAATTAATATCTTCCTCAATAAGTCTTTTAATGATTATGAGCCTATGTTGAGCTCTTAATATTCTCGGAGGGTGGTCGCCCATCCAACTACAATCCTATCTATGCACAAACACGCTACGTGGCCCTTGGTTTATAGTTACCGATATTTGCCATTGACGCACTCTTTCAGTATCGCAAGTGCATCATGAGCCATATTGTGCTACTGCGCCCTGCCACTTGTTTCGACATGGAGGCAAGTATTTAATCTTTCAAGAATTTTTTTTATGCTGCCTCGTGTCAGACTGCATCAACTCATTGACCCCAGTTGCGCTCGGCGCATGGTAGTCAAATATGGACTCAAGCCGACAAAGACTCCCAAATATGAATATATGACATTTTGTGGGTGCTACCTTGTGCCGGATTGAGTCAATTCGTTGACCCTCTTCCGCTTGGTGCATAGTAGTCAAATTTGAACTCATGCCAACTAAGGCTCCCAAATATAAATATATAACAGTTCGAGTAATTATACGAGCGCGGAATTATGATGACGCACCCGCAACTATGACACACGCTCCTAGTGTTAATAAAACTTCCCTTTGTGAGCCAAATATGCTCACAAACTATCAGGTTGATTTATTTCTTTACCATCAACAAAATTCTCCGTTAGATAGAAGAATAAGTGTAGAATTGAAAAAGTCACTATATTAAATTTTATACAAAAGAACGTAACTATGCATAACTATATGAGCTATTTGTATGATAACGAAAAGTTGAAAGAACTAGCTATTGAGTTAAAGAAATTCTCTATAAATTTATTTGTACCGGTACTTTAAAAGTTATAACTAATTGTTTAAGATATTGATTCATCAAAATTAGTTTAATTAAATATTATTTATTTTTCATTCTAAAGACTTACAAAACCTAAAATAAAATAACCTAATTATTTTTTCGGGGTTTTTGAATCTCCCCAGCTTGGAAATTTTTATCCTAAAAAATATAATAAGGGAAAAAATCAAGATTTGACAACCTTCCCAGCTAGGGAATTTTTGTTCTAAAAAATATAATATGGTTTTTAGAAAATTACTCATTTATCTACCTTTTTCATTATCCTATTTTAGGCATTTCTTCCATAATGCGTTGGTATAGTTGTATCCAGCTCTATAGAGCTTATTTAAATATCTTCATATTTTCTTAAAAAAAACATTTTAGAAAAATCACGATTTACAATTTTTTTTTCTTTTCTTGATTTAAGCATTACTACTCATATGCATAGCTAAGGTGGGGCTCACTATCCAATGACATTGTTATCCATATAGCACAGGTGTCCCATGCCACTCATACTACGTAGATAAGACAGCTCATTGTAAAGGCGTTCAATATACACTCATTGGTTTAGGTGTCACGTGAACCTGTAATGATACATAAGTGGTACGCCCATAATTACTTACCATTTAAAATAATAAAAATTAATTCTATAAAAGAATGAAGAATGTTTCTATAATTTTTTTTTTACCCTTGGGACGGTGAACTCTTAAACTTTCCACATGGGAAAATTTGATTTGCATGGTTCTGTGGGAAACACAGCTCTGATACCACCTTTAACGACCCGCCCGTTCCGAGCAACAAGCTAAGTGTTACTATACAAAACTAAATGTCTCGTAAATTAATTTTCAATCATTTTAAAGTATAATATAATCTTCGAACAATTTAAGCCCCATGAACCGAACCAAAACCCCACTGTAATGCAAAGCACAATCAAATAACAAAGTCTTCCAACTGTTCGGACTCTACCCATCCTTCCATTGTCATACGTGCAGAGACAATTCTGTGTTACTAATAAAAACACTAAATCATATAATTACAACAAAAAATTAATATCTTCCAGAACAAGTCTTTTGGTTATTATGAGCCTATGTTGGGCTCTTAATATGCTCGGAGGGTGGCCGCTTATCCCTCTACAATCCCATCTATGTGCACACATGCTATGTGGCCCTCGGTCTATGATTACTAATATTTGTCATTAACTCACTCTTTCAATATCACAAGTGCATCATGAGCCGTCTTGTGGCACTGTGCCCTGTCACTTGTTTTGACATGGAGGCAAGTATTTAATCTTTCAAGAATTTGTTATTAGAATACGTCATTTCGTTGACCCCAATTGTGCTCAGCGCATGGTGGTCGAATGTGGGCTCAAGCGAAAAGGACTCCCAAATATGAATATATGACATTTTGTGGGTGCTGGCTCATGGCGGATTAAGTCAATTCATTGACCCTCTTGCGCTCGGCGAATGGTGGTCGATTGTGAACTCATGCCAACCAAGACTCCCAAATATAAATATATAACCATTCGAGGAATTATACGGATGTGAAATTATGATGAGGTACCCGCAACTTTGACACATGATCCTAGTATAAATGAAACTTCTAAATAACATTCCCTTTGTTAGCAAAATGTCCTCACAAACTATCAGGTTGATGTTTTTCTTTACCATAAACAAAATTCTCCGTTATGTAGAATAATAAGTGTATAATTTAAGAAGCGACTATATTTAGTTTTATAGAAAAGAACCTAATCACACAAAACTATACCAGCCATTTGTGTGATTATGAAAAGTCAAAAGAACTAACTATTTCGTCGAGACAATTATCCATAAATATCATTGTACCGGTACTCTAAAGGTTATAATTGATTATTTATGATATTGATTCTTAAAAACTAATTTAATTAAAAATTAATTATTGTTCATTCTTACGACTTACAAAACCCTAAATAAAATAACCTAATTATTTATTTCGGAGTTATACAATCTCCCTTGCTTGGGAATTTTCGTCCTCGAAAATATAATAAGGAGAAAAATCATGATTTGACAATCTTTTTAGCTGGGGAATTTTTCTTTCAAAAACTATTATAGGGTTACGAGAAATTTACTCATTTATCTAAGTTTTGTATAATCCTATTTTATGTATTTCTTCCCTAATGCGCTAGTATAGTTGTATCTATCTCTATAGAGGTTATTTAAATATCTTGACATTTTTTTAGAAAAAAAGCATTTGTGAAAAATACAATTTATAATGTTTTTTTTTATTTTCTTAATTTAAGCATTGCCACTCATATGCATAGTTAAAGTGGGGCACACTATCACATGACACTCTTATCCATATCACACAGGTACCCCATACCACCCATACTACCTAGATAACATCGTTAATTATATAGGCGTCTCATATACACTGATGTGTTTAGGTGTCACATGCACCAACCATGGTATATAAGTGACACACCCATAATTACTTACCAATTCAAACAATAAAAATTAATTCTATCAAAGAATGATGAATGCTTATATATATATATATATATATATATATAAGCATTCATCATTCTTTGAT
>JAVDBV010087239.1:0-10936 GCA_032619315.1 Piper longum | reverse complement strand
TAGGTGGGAGAAGCCATTGACTACCAGAGCATGGAGCAAGATAAACATGAGGACTCCCTTTTAATTTTATTTGAGTTATATATGTGGCTATGGGAAACGGTCCTAGACAGTGGGAACAAAACTTATACATTGTTGTTAAATTTTTATCATTCAGCAACTTATTAGTTTGTTTAAGTAACACCTAGCCATCTAGGCCCAAATATATAATTGAAAAATGACGGGTCGTTACGGTGGTGGTCAGGGCCGTCTATTACGTTGTTTTCTTTAGACTGTGTATTTTTTTTTTGGCTATTTGACAGGCATATTCCCTAACTATTTGAACCTTGTACGATTCATATGTATGCTACCATGATTGTGCCAACACGTTTTATCTTTATATTAGTATATTTTATTGTGGAGTTATAATATTTTGGGGCAATTCTAACCATCGTGTCAAGGTATATAACCCCTAGAGTCCTAGAACATGATGAGTACCTAAGTTAGGTACACGAAATAATGTGGGTGGAGGAGCTTACGGTTCACACTACTTGAAGATCCAAGTGAAGTCTGGGTATTAGGGTCTCATGCCCTCATGCTCGATGAGGCTCTAACGCTTTAATTATTGATCTTGTAGGGTATCTAGAACAGGTGACCATGACCCTTGTTTAAATACTAGCATCATCTTCATGTAACTAATAAGAAGACCTAAGCCAATCACTTGAACTAAGTAGCAAGAATATGACATATGCAAGAGCATGCAACCTCAAAACTCTAGCGAGGGAGTGCTTCTTTTACAGTTGGAGTGATCATCACAATTTTAAAGTTACAACTCAGAGTCTAAGGAGTGGTTTACCTCTTTTACAGTAGGGGTACTAATATAGGAATCCTTTAAGTGTAAAATCCGCCTTTGTAGTACGAATTTTGCATGCATTCTATGATAACAAATCCAGGTGTCCATAGAGGGTTGAGATCTGCTTCCGTAAAGTCTGTACATGATATCTCAACGAGTAGATTTCAAATTTTATATCATGATTTGGTCCGTTCCTTCGGGCCGAATTAGGGTGTTACAACTTAGTATCAGAGCCAACTTCATGGACGATTAAGGAAGCACACTTCTGGGATGCATGTATCATACGTGCGTACTGTATGTTGGATGATATGCTTGCATGATATGTAGTATGCCTATATGTTGTATGTGGTTATTCTGTTTATAGACCCCACCACCACCCTGTGTCAATTTGTAGCTTAGCTGGCAGGTATGTCTTTGTGTGTGTTTTCTCTAACCTCCTTTTTGGTGTTTCCGGCAGTCAGTTTGTGTGTGGCAATTTGCAAGTTGTAGTTTACAAGCCATTTGTGTTAGTTAATTAGTGGTTAGTGTTAATGGTTGTATTGGTTGAGTAGATGGTAGGAGAATGTCGAGGTAGACTGCTGCTATGCTGGAGGCCTTCCCTTGACAGGCAACCCCCATCGCTTGTGTACGAGCTGGTGGCAGATCCCCAGACGTAGCTGATTAGGGTCCTAGAAGAGGAGCAGCAGGCTCTGAGGGAAAAGCAGATGAGAGCCATGGAGGACTAGTAGCGGTCCCGTGGGGAGATAACCTGGTTGTTGGATATAGTTCGGGAGATGGCCAAGGCCATGGCCAAACTGGAGAAGAGGCCAACAAGTGAAGAGACACCTGCTAAGGCTTCTAAGCCAGAGAGAGTACCACCACTGCCACAGCCGCCGGCTCAGTATCCCCATATTCCACCTGTGCAACCGGCTATAGGGTTGTATGAGATCCTAGCCCTGGGGATGTCAGTGGAAGTTTCGCTTCCTAGACAGACAGGCAGTGAGGCAAAGACAGCTAGAATCTGTCGTTTTGTTGTTGGAGAGGGCTCAGGCAGTCAGGACCCTAAACTGCCCCACACACTAGTGAGCGTTGGGATGTTGTGGATTAACACGGCTGCATAGCCACTATGCAGAGCATAGGTAGACTTTGGTGGGACTCTTCCCACACTGCCTTTCTAGTGGGCAGGGCCCTCGAGTATATTACATAAAATGAGTTTAGGGAGGTCTTCTCTCCCAGTATTTCTCTGTAACGACCTGTCATTTTTCACAACCTTGTAACGACCAGCCCTAACCAGACCGGAGTTACTTATATGTTACATGATTTTTATTTAGGCCATAAGTATAACTCATTCAAAGTAAACTATGTTTTAAGAAAGACATAATAGTAATCGTCCCACAGTATTGGACCATTTTCCATAGCAATATTAAAAACTCAAATAAAATAAAAAGGAAATCCAATACATTATTATTTTCTCCGAACGTTGGTTGGTAAAAGATCCACCAACCGTTGCTATCTATGCCCGAATCTACACACCTGAGAGGCAATTCCGTGTTAGTGATAAAACCACTAAGCTATATAATTAAAGAAACAAGTCAAATGATGCGGGGAGCCATGCCGAGGTCTTATGATGCGGGGACGGTGGCCATCCATTCCACTACAATCCCATGCATGCACCAACACTACGTGACCTATGGCCTGTGTAGTTACTGATATTTGCCATTGTTAAGTAAACCACATCAACTACCCATTTAACTGGAGCTGATTTCCACCGCCGCTGTGGCCTTTTGGGCCCTTTTCTGGCACCGGCGAGCCACCACCGGACAATCTGACTACCCAAACATCTTCCCCTCGTCGAGATCTACAGTTTGGGACCGACATCAACCTCCGTCGTGACCGCAATCACCGCCAGTGACACGGACTTGCACGGCGGCTGGTTTTCACTGTTTCGGCCGTTTTTCTGCCAACCACCGGTCGGGAACCACCGACCGTCGCCCAGATATGTTCATCTCCTCATGGCCGACATTTTGAGACCACTCACGGCCACCACAGCGTCTGCAATCGCCGCCGGCGAGATCACCGTATCCGTTGGCGATCCACCCTTTTCTGGGACATTTTTCGGCCAACCTACTCATCGTTGAGTGGGCCGTCGATTCCGACCGGCAGCGACACCGGCCACGCCATCATCGGCATCTTCCGGCGATGGGAACCGACGGCTCTGCTCCACGCGTTTATCCGGTTTGTGGTCCGCTTGTCCACGACCACATCTGTTTGGCCAGACCGAGTCCGCCAACCATGTCCATGTCCATATTCGCGTCCATCAGCCTAACCAACCCATCCAATTTTTTTGGTTAACCCAAACCGGGTTGGTTCAATTGAGTTCATCTCGGTTTAGGCCGTTTTCGGCCGTTCCACAACCGTTTATAGTAATTCGAAAACCCTTACATTACTTTAGATTAATATTTACATAGTTTAACATGATTAGATGTTATGATGAATTTCTTTAATTATTATTTTAGATAATTTTTAATTATTATTATATTTATTAAGTTGTTGAATTGTTATAAAGATAGATATATTAATCATTTAGTTGCATTAATTGTTACGCGAAAAAAATTATACTCATGTATAATTTTATGCTTTTTTCAGATTAGGATCGTTGATTGCAGCTTCGGGATTACGTACAAGATAACCATGTCCGAATAATTATTGAAATGTTGTATATTCCCTTATGGCAGCCCTGGTCGGCCTGAGTCCAGACAAGTGGTACCTCCAGCTGTGGATGTTAGTGCCTCTAGCTGGGTGGGCAGGGTTAGCTAACCCGGGAGGGCGGGGGTAGCTCCAAATCCATTGACACTGGTAGTCCAACAAGTGGTGCCTCCAGCTGTGGATGATAATGACCGTTATACTGTGGAAAAGTTCCAAAAGAATGGAGCTGAGTTATTCATTGGAGGGATTGGTTCAATGAAGGCGTAGAGCTGCATAGATATTACTGAAAAAGTGTTTAGAGCTCTCTTTGTGCCCCACCGCCATCATGTGAGATTGGCAACATGAATGTTTTAAGAGGAAGCATCTTACTAGTGGAAATCCATGGAAAAGACTACATTCCATCAATGTGAGATTTTATCCATCTCATGGGCAGAGTTTGTAATAGTTTTCAGTGGACAGTACTTTCCAGAGTCCGTTGTCCAAAAGAAAGCACTAGAATTCACCACTGTGGCCTAGAGGGAAGATTCGGTCTGGGAATATGCCAAGAATTTTTTGCAGTTGGAACGTTTTGCAACTGGAATTCTGGCAATTGACATGGTTAGAGCGGACAAATTCTTCTGGGGATTGAAGCCAGAATTGAGGAGTAGGGTTGCTACGGTGCCAAGAGGCACCATAACTGAAATGATCGAGGCAGCCACTACTCATGAGTTGGTGTACGAGAATGACCGTGCACAGAAATAGGGGAAGGCTACTATGCAACATAAGAATGACAATCAGGGTAGTAGCCAAAACCAGTTCACAGGACACCAGTAGCTGAACTACCAACGGAGCGTGAGGGGAACCTCAAAAGGAAGTTTGAGGAGTCTCGGTATCGACAACGTAGAAATTGCAAAAAAAATGCATTCAGGGCCGTGCAATGAGCCCCGTCGGTGCTATAACTGTGGAAGGATGGGGCACGTGCAAAAGGAGTGTCGTCCACCTCCAAGGCAACAACGAGAGCAGCCTGAGAAGAGAAAGGTACCACCTCCTATTCGCTATCCGGCACCTACAAAACCAGTGGACAGAGGGAAGCTGAAACTTTATGTGGTCGAAATCCCTCGACGTTGAGGAAGATGACCACACAGTTCGAGGTAAAATTCGGATTCAAGGAGTAGTGGTGGATGTTTTAATTTGACTCGGGGTGTACACAGTCGTTCCTTTCATCCCGATTACTTAAGAATTTACGACTATAAACATCATCATTATCCAAGACTTATAGAGTCACCACTGCAACTGGGGGCGGTGAAGTCACAATGTTCGAAGTGACTAACCTGTCCTTAGATACACAAGGGAAACCCTATGTATGGAATTTTATCGTATATGGGGTAAAAATGTTTGATGTACTATTGGGAATGGACTGGTTGTCTGCACACTAGCCTTTTCTTAATTGTAAAGGGAAGAAAGTGGTGACATAACTCTGTAATTGTGAGATGAGGGTCATTTTCCAAAGGTCATTGCATGATCCATCTTCTTATATCTTGTCGATTAGTGAGGTAACCAAGTGGTTCGGTGGGAGTTGTCAAGCCTTTCTGGCTAACCTAGTGGAGTCTGAGTCCAAATCCAAAGAGTTGTCTAGGATTCTGGTAGTAGCAGAGTTTCCGGACATATTCCCATATGAACTTGCAGGGTTACCTCCTAAGTGGGCAGTGGAGTTTGTCATTGACCTACCACCTGGAGTAACCCCAATTTCTAAAGCACCATACCGCATGGCTCCAGCTGAACTCAAAGAGTTAAAAAGTCAACTAGAAGAGTTGTTGCATGTAGGTTTCATCCGACCAAGTACTTCACCTTAAAGAGCTCGTGTTCTTTTTGTAAAGAAGAAGAATGGTTCACTTCGATTGTGTATTGACTACTACCAACTCAATTAAGTGACAGCCAAGAATTGGTACCCCTTACCGAGAATTGGAGACTTATTTGATCAGCTGAAAACAGCCGGTGTATTCTCTAAAATAGACTCGCAGTTTGGATATCACCAACTGCGAGTGAAGGAATCTGATACACGGAAAACGGCTTTCCGAACTCGATATGGACATTATGTGTTTCTGGTCATACCTTTTGGTCTAACAAATGCACTATCGGCTTTTATGTCACTTATGAACACAGTATTCCATGCATACTTGGGTAAGTTTATTATCGTATTTGTGTACGACATTTTCGTTTATTCAAATAATAAGGAGGACCATGTGAAACACCAGTCCATTGTTCTTCAAGTCCTGAGGGAGAATCAACTGTTCGCCAAACTACCAAAGTGTGACTTCTGGCTAAAAGATGTGAATTTCTGCGGACATATTATCTCAAAGGCAGGAGTTGCAGTAGATATATCAAAAGTGAAAGCAGTCACTGATTGGCCACAACCCAAGTCAGTCACTGATATCCGAAGTTTCTTTGGGCTAGCAGGTTATTATTGGAAGTTCATTAAAGATTTTTCCTTCGTGGCATCGCCAATGGCTAAGATCACACGCAAGGTAATCTAGTTTGAACGGATTAGAAAGTATGAGGAGAGTTTCCAATCTTTGAAGAAGAGTCTAACTACTGCTCCAATCGTGACTTTGCAAAATGGTAATGAAGGAATCGTGGTCTTCAGTAATGCATCTCTGGTAGGGTTAAGATGTGTCCTTTTGCAAGATGGTAATGTGGTGGCTTATGCCTCGAACCAATTGAAGATTAACTAGCAAAATTATACGACCCACGACTTGGAACTGGAAGCAGTGGTTTTTGCATTAAAGATTTGGAGACAATACTTGTATAGATCTCAGTTCAAAGTGTTCACTGATCACCAAAGTTTGAAGTATATCTCCACACAAAATGGCCTTAATCTTCGTCAGAGGCGGTGGATAGAATATTTGAAGGACTACGATTTCCAAATCTTATACCATCCGGGGAAAGCGAACGTTGTAACTGACGCTCTGAGTTGGAAGGGCAAGGTGGACAAGGGCCAATACCTAGCTAGACTTTGGGCTATGTTAGCCAAAGTGGTGGCCATCAATCCAGTGGAATAACTAACAGGATTACTGACAAACTTGGTTATTTCCAATGAATTGGTGGACTGAGTTAAGCAAGCACAAATAGAGGATGAGGAGCTGAATGAGATGTTGAACAAAGCTCCCGACATGGTAGCAGATTCGAATAGTGTAATCAGATTTAGAGGGAGGTTATTCCTTTTAAGGTTCCCCTCCATGTTACCCTGATGGCTCTACTGTTGGTGTACTGCTGGACTATTTTGGTTACTGAGAGGGTTGGCATTCTTCTGCTGCAAAGTAACCTTCTCATGTGTCTGGGCATGGTCATACTCGAACACACACTCCTGAGTAGTGGCCGAGTTAATCGCCTCTATTATTGTACTCCGCGGTGCCATAGCAATCCTACTCCTTAATTCTAGCTTCAATCCCCAAAAGAATTTGTCTTCTATAGTCTTTCGGCTGCCAGTTGCCTAAGTACAAAACGCTCCAATTGTAAAAATTTCTTAGCATACTCCCGGATTGAGTTCTTCCCTTGCATTAGGTTGGCAAACTCTAGTGCTTTCTTCTGAACAACGGGCTCAAGAAAATGCTGTCAATTGAAGGCTGCCACAAATTCTGCCCACATGATGGAAGAGATCTCATATCGATGAAATGTGGTTTTCTCCATTGACTTCAACAAATAAGATGCTTCCTCTTGAAGCATGCACATTGCCAATCTCACTTGATGACGGTGGGGAACAAACAAAGCCCTAAAAGCTTTTTCTGTGATATCTATCCAACTCTCAGCCTTCATCAGATCAATCTGCCCAACAAACACTTCGACTCCATTCTACCTAAACTTTTCTACACTATAGCGGTCACTATCATCAACAACTGGCAACAACACTTGTCAAACTACCGGTGGCGTTGGGTTCGAAAGTTCCCCTTGTCACCCGAGTCCATAAACTAGCCCCCACCTGGGCACTCCCCTGGCCACCATTCGGGATTATGATTGGTCTCGAGGCTCCATTTCCAACTTCCACTCCCAGTAACCGTTGGACAATATTCTGAACAACAGAGTTAGTATCTGCTGATGCCCGTGCTAGTTCTTGTATGGCTGCCAGGTCCTGAGCTAATACATTTTTTGTGTTTGAGCTTGATTGATTATATTGGTTTGACAGCCTACGTGTGCCTGCTATCTAAATTTTTTTTTTCTTTGATATGGTTCATTAATATGTTTTTCGGTTATGACATGGGTTTATTAGCGAAGAATTCATTGATTAACAATACAAAACTTTGAAAAAGATAAGTACTAGACTTTTCAATAAGTTACTTGAGTCATAAATTATGAGCTAGTGGAAACATTAGCTCGCTTTGTTGACATTCACCATGTAGTAGCATGTCATCTATACATAGTAAATTATATTTTATGAATGAAATTGTTGATATGTCCATATATAGTTATATATATTGTTTTGACAGCTTTTAGGGGAGACTCTGTCTATTCTTATTTAGAATTTCTTCTTGATTTTATTGCAATTGTGTTGATGGGTGTGAATTGAATTTCATGTCATCCATATAGTAGCATGTAAAGATTTTTGTGCATTCATCCATGCATATAGAAAATCGTATCTTCATCTTAAGACGCCGAGAGTAGATCCAGGTCGGCTTAACCGAATCTAGTAGATTAACAAATGGTTCGGTCGCCAGTAGTATTTCCGGGTCGGTTCACGGGTGAGCCGAATCGGGGTGTTACAACATAGGATGTCCTATTTGTATGAGCCCAATCTTATGTATTATTTGCATACGTATTGGGTGTTTCATGTTTTATATGTGCATTTAGATGTCTACAAAGGCCTTGTATCTTTTTATACCTCGAATGTCAGATCTGGCCTTGTAGCTAGCATTCCTTTTTAAATGAGAAAGAGAAACATTCCAAAATGGGTTTGTACCGAATTGGGGTGCTATAAATGATATACTTATTACCTAAACCATTAGGATGCAATTTCTTGTGAAAATCCATTTGCACCAAGTAGGCTTACTACTAAAAAGAAGAACAATAAAAATCCAAGTGTCAATTGGAAGTATGAAGTCTCTTACTTTATTTTCTATATTCCATAAGGAGCATCTTTTGCAGTCATGGCTAGTTCAAAGATAATTATGTCACCTTCTATGAAAATAAGTATAAAAGTCGTCACCAATGGTCTTACTTCTTCTTAATGCAGTTTAGGGTTAGAGTTTATGTAAAACACTTTTAAAGGACATGACTGTGACGTTTATGTGCCTCTTCAAATTAATTAAACTAGTGAACAGGCACTTAAATTAGACTTCATAGGATCAAATGAAATGGACAATTAAAAATATAAAGTGGAAGCCATGCACTAATGTCCATTTCAAATATAGCCATTTAAAATCAAGTAAATAAAATATAAATAAAGGACTCAAAAACTTCTTAGTGCTTCAGGGAAGCCTACTGAACTCTGCTATTTTCTTTAAAAAAGAGAAATAGGACTTCACTAATTACTTTCAGTACAAGCTCCTTCCTCTTGAACAAAGAGGGCACTCCCCACCATTTTCTTCCACTCCTGGACAGTGAGATCTCATTCCTCAAAAAAGATGTCTGAGGAGTATGACAAGTTAAATGAAGAATGAGAAATATTACAATTATTGAGATGAATTGGAAATCACAAATGGTTGAATTTTGTCTTCCTTGATTGCCTTCACTCATTTGTATAGGAAATTGAGCCTTAAGTCTTCCCAACAACAGGCAAAAATTTCACATAAGATTTATTTGGCAAACGGCGTAATGGAGGAAGATATCTTTGCCAGCAATAGGAATCTAATTGTTCTTTAAAGCATCCTTTCAAAGATGATTGGTGTAACGACCCGGCCTAAAGTATAACGCAATGGGCCTAAGTCATTTCTTTAAAATAGTTAACATAAGTTAAATATATATAGTCCATTCTAACTTATAAACAATATTTTCTCCTAGTAAGTATTAAATGTGGAACTAAGTTGAGGGATCTCACAATCCACCCACCTTAGAAAATTTCGTCCCGAAATTCCTACACTTGGCCCGTACTGGCCCCAACCCATGACCTTCCATGGCTAGTGACCCACGACCTTCCATTGCCTATGATCGAGAGCCTAGCCAATGTCAGTAGTCCAGCCCACTATCTTACATAGAATCGGGCTTTGGTACGACCTATAATGACCCAGCCCAAAGTGCAACGTAATAGACATAAGTCACTTCGTTAAAATGGTTAACCGAAGTTGAAAATTTATACTTCATTCCCACATATAAAAATGAGCTTCTCCCAGTTGGTATTAGATGTGGGACAAAATTAAGGGATGTCACAATTTTGTAGCGACCCCCCAAAGTGCAACATAGTGTGCTTAAGTCAGTTCTTTAAAATGGTTAACTAAAGTTAAAGATCTATAGTTCATTCCCACTTATAAAAAATATATTCTCCTACTAGGTATTAGATGTGGGACTAAGTTGAGGGATCTCATACTCCACCCACCTTAGAAAATTTCGTTGTTGAAATTCCTACACATGGCCCATTGCTAGCCCCAACCCACGACTTTCCATGGCTCGTGAATGTAAAGACCTGGAAAAAAAAATAAAATAAATAAAATAAATAAAATAATAATAATGTTCGACGCGGTGGGAACGAACGTGACAAAATTTATTTTTAATTAAAATAATTATTGTTAGCTGGTTAAATATGATTGACCCGTTTCACCAGTTAAGTGTACTGTACTACTTACCCATTTAACCGGTTAAGTGAACCATACCGTGTAACAGTTTAAATTGTTAAGTGAATAATGTCGATTACCCAATTACCCGGTTACCCGATTAAGTGAAATATGGGCAAAGTATACCCTAGCCGTCATTTCATAACATTATATAAGGAGAAAAGGGGAGCGTCATTCACATTTTCCTGTTGATAGACGCCGGCTTCGTCCTTTTCTCGGGTAATTTTCCTTCTCTAAATTTTACTAAGTTTTCATGCATACATATATGTGAATCGATAACAAACTTCACAATCCGGGAAATTAAAGTTTTAAATCGACAAAAATTAAAGAAAAAGAAAGAAATTGGGAAAAGTCGGAGTTTTGGGTGTGAACAGTGCCGCCGACGGTGGGTGAAGAAATCCAGCCGGTCGGGGCAGCGATTGGGTCGCAATCTGGTCGGGAAGGATCCCTCATGCGTCGAGTATTCCTGGACGACCATTTGATCGGAGCGTTGGAGCTCGCCGGCGGCGGAATCGGCGACGCAACGGGCGGGCGGCGGAGATTGGCCAATTTGCTGTAATTCGACGATTCCGGCGTCGCCGTGGCCGGCATGTGGCCGGGGGTTGATGGGAATGAACTGTGGAAGCATGGAGGAGGTGGTCGTGTGATGGCTGACGGCAGTAGACGGCGGTCGGCGGCGATTGGC
>JAVDBV010087238.1:0-23175 GCA_032619315.1 Piper longum | reverse complement strand
AGAGATTGTAAACTAGCCAAATCAAGTCCAGCCCATGTCAAACGGATTAGCTAAAACTTACTTAAAAAGAATTTTTATCTAAATCCCAGAATTATTAATTATTTTTCCCCTCAATTCATAATATAATATTTTCTTTATTATTTTAATAATAGTTTCAAATCAAGTATTGATTATCATAGTAATTAATAGCCACTACATGATATATTTGGTCTAATTGGGTCAAATTAGATTTAATTAATATTTTAAAAATGATTTATCAAATATCAAAAATGAATTTTGCTATTAATATTAAATTATATACCAATTAAAATAAAATAGTTTAAAGAAATTTTAAAATTTTCAAATAAGGATCTGCATGGTTGTCATGCAAATCATATGAAAGAAATATAAAATTTGGAGATATAAAATTTACTTATATTTGGTTGTTTAGAAATTTAGTAAAAAAAAATAATATTTTCGATCAAAACAAGTCCATGTAAAAATTTTACAAAATAATATTTTTTGTAAAATGAAAAAAAAAATTAAGGGAAACTTTGGGAGACAAACGTGAAAAAGAAATATTTTATTTTTATCTTATTTTTCTATTATCCAAATATATTCAAAATTTTCATGACATTTTATTTTATTAAATTTTTTTTTTTAAAAAAATTATTTTCATTTTAATTAAAATGACCCTTGAAGTAGTGTATTTAACTATGATTATAAGACACCTTCAATTATAAATTTTTGAACACAAATGACAAAACTTACTAGCCTATTGAAGTGGGCTCGCACCATGCCCGCGTCCGCGTCATGACCGATAAAGAAAAGAGGACAAAACGTGTTGACCATTTGCCAAAGTTCCCCATTTCCGCAATTAGGGTTTCTTCCTCCTTCCCCCAACGATTCCGATTTCTAATAACCACTCCTTCCTCCGATCTCTTCTTGTTTTTGGATTCAAAGATCATATCTTTGTTGGTTCGTTTGATTAGATGTTTGTTTGAATTCACCTCTTGGTGATCCCCCTTCAATTTTTGCCATTTGTTTTTTGGTTGTAATGCTTGGAAGGGGGGTAGTTTGGATTGATTGTGGTTTTGTTTGTGATCTCTGTAGCTTGAGCTTGTTTTTTAGCACAATAGAAGAGAGTGGACCGGCCTGTTTGTTAAGTAAAATTGGATTTTTTTTTTGTTTCATGCCTGAAATGTTATTTCGGGTGTAAATTTAATCCATAGGTCATATTTTTTCTGCGTTCTGATTAATTTGTTCAATGCGCCCTAATGATCCTCCTCTGATTTTGGCCCTTGTTTTTATGCCTGTCAGGGTTTGTTGTAGTGTTTGGAATGGTGATAGTGTGGGTTGGTTATGACTTGTTTGTGATCTTTGTGGATTGGGCTTGTTATTGAGCTGTAAATGGGTTCATGTTCAGCTTGTTTCAAAACTTATTAGCTCAAGCTTGGTTTGACATGGGGTTGTATTTTTATAAGTTGAGCCTATGCAGCCTTTTTTTTTTTTTTTTTGTTGTTGAAGTTTGGTTTGTGTTTGAGTCAATAAGTTTCATGCTAACCGAGCAGAGCCCTCTGATGGTTCCTCCAGTTTCAAATTCGCCATAATCAAGCCAAATGTGTTTTACTCGCAAGCTTGCTTGGCTTTTTAGCACCCCTAAGAATAAGAGATAAAGTTGTCAAGTTTCATTTGAGCTGTTTATCAGAAAAAGGAAGAATTTTTCAAATTATCTTGTGACAGGAGAATTAGGCTTAATTAATGATTGAAAAAATTGGTCAGTTCAAATTATCAGAAAATATTAGGTATTGTCTTAAATACCTCTACTAAGTGAGGGTTAGTGATTGAAAAAATAATATACAGGCCAGATCGTGTGCACATTATTTTTTTTAAAAAAAACGTGTTTGAGTGTTTGCCCAAGAACTTGTGCATTTTTTTCTTCTCTGACTCCCAATTTTCCACACTCGCCCTATTCCTCCATGACAATTAAGGTTATTTTGCTCTTCCTGATTCTGATTTAAGTAACCCTCCCTTCTCCAATGGTTTCTTTTTTGTCATTCTTCTAGTTCAAAGTTCACATTTTTTTTTGCATCCTTATTAATATATTCATTCAATGTTTGTTTGAATTCACTCCCTGATGATCCTCTAATTTTCATTTCTTTTTTTGGTTGCTAGGATTTGTTTTAGTGTTTGGAATGGTGGTATTACAGATTGATTCTCTTTTTTTTGTGATCTTTCTAGGTTGGGCTTGCTATTGTGTTGCAAATAGTTGACTGAACTGACCAATTTTTTAAATAAAATTTATTTTCCACTCCAAAAAATATTATTTTTGGCTATAATTTTAATTTAAGATCATCTATTTTTTGCATCTTTATTAATTTGTTCAATCCATTGTTCTTTACTTTGTTTGATTTCAGGCCCTAATTGTTCTCTGATTCTCGGGTGAAGTTTGTTTGCTTTTTTTTCTTTTTTTTTTTTTTGATTGCTAGGGTTTGTTGTCAAATTGGGAAAGGTGGTAGCACGGATTGGTCTTTATTTGGTTTTGATGTTTGTACATTGGGCTTTTTATTGAGTTGTAAATGGTGTTTTATGTTTTGTAAGTTGGAACCTAACCATTTTTATACATAAAAAGTAAACATTATTTTAGCTGTAAATTTAATCTTCATCTGACGAATTTGCTATAAATAAATTATGTCATTTTAGGTATGAAACTTGGTGATAATGATAGGATTGTGCCATATCATGGCATACTGTAGAAGTTCAAGAGACCTTGATTGTGATGTAATTTGAGATTATTACATTCCCTAGAAGTTGCTAACGTCAAGAATAGTTGAAAAAAAAAAAGATAAGAACAAAACTATATCTATCTATCGATCTATATGTCTATCTGTCTCTATGTCTTTATTATGTCTTTCTCTATCTCTCTGTCTATTTGTCTCTCTCTTTTCGTCTCTCTATCTCTTTGTCTCTCTCTCTATCTCTCTCTCTCTCAGTCTCTCTATCTCTCTCTCTGTCTCTCTGTCTCTCTATCTCGTTGCCTCTCTATCTCTCTGTATGTTTGTCTAGGATTGATCATTTAGTCAATTTGGTTAAAAGCAAACCGAACAACTTACCAATTAACCAAATTAAAGTAGATTAGTTAACCAAACATAAAAAAAATTGCAATAGTTAACCATACCAAACTAATTCGGTTTGGTGTGGTTTTAACCGAACTCTAACCAAACTAACCAAAATAATAAATGATGCCTTCTATCATTAGTAGTGTTCATTCTTTAGTATTTACTTTAATTATTCTTAAGCTTTATTTATGAAATAAAGAATTATTAGCACACACTTAGGGGATAATTACAAACTCATCACAAAGAGTTGCATGAATAATGTTCTAATTTGGAACATTGAATAGTATGTACACAATGTATAATATATTAAATTTCCATTTCTTACACATACATAAATAAATTATTTTCAATAAATTGGACCAAAATAACGATTTTATAAACCTTCGTTATATATCATGAGAATACTTGGAAATAAAGGCACGTGCACCGTACAAAAAAGTGATACAAATAGGATTCTTTCCATTAATTGGTTTATTTGGTTTAATTGGTTTCGACCTAAAATCAACCAAATTCTGATTTCAACCAAACTATAGCCAAACCGAACTAGCATCAAACTGAACAATCAACATGAGTTTGGTTTGGTCGGTTAACCAAGCCATGCTCACCCCTACGTCTGTCTCTCTCTATTTCTCATTGTCTCTCTATCTGTCTCTCTCTCTCTCTGTTTATCACCCTCTCTCTCTCTTGCCCTCTGGCTCTCCCTACCTACCTACCTCCCTTTCTCCCTCTCCCTCTCTCCCTCTATCCCTCTATATATCTATCTATCTAATCTTGATCCATCAATCCATCTCAATCCATCCATCCATCCATCTGTCTATCTGAGCGTTGTTGCGTTTATGTTATCTATCCATCCATCCATCCATCCATCAAAGCGTTTTTGCTATCTATCTATCTATCTCTTTGTTTATCTATCTATCTGTCCGTGTATATGTCTACATGTCTATCAAATTCGAACGATATAGTTAACTATAATTTGTATAATAAATTCATAACTGTATTAACATAAGCTAGTATCCTTAGTTACAGACACAATATAAAAATATGTACAAATTCTAAAAGTATTTTGTTTCTGCAATATCCTGCTCCTTTAGCAGAAAATATGCAAAATCTGATAAAAATCAGATCAAGACATATCAATCATTGGATGCCTTTGTCGTTTGTTAATAGACTCAGACATCTTGTTAAGATGCATAATATTTGGGATAGATTTAAGATTAGCTAATATGGTTATTCTTAATCCCGACACATGTTTATTAAGTTTTCAAAAGTTTTACTGGCTTTTGGAATTGCAAGATAATTTCTCTTATAGAGTTGTTCATAACTATCAAGAGAATGGTGCAATACTTAGTATCAAACCACAAGACGACACGACTGTATGGTTTGGTCCTTCATTGAAAGATCAACTATTACACATATGGGGTCTAGAATTTGAAACTGGGTTTTATAATTTTTCAGTATTTGAAGATAATACTATTAATGTGAAGAGCTTTGCTAATACGTCAATATCTTCACACTATTCTAACTGATGAATAAAATAAATCCTTTTACTGGCATAGCTAGAACACTAATACACAACATGATAAACACGTCATGATAAACACTAATAGACAACGCAAGCAAAAATTTAGCTCTAACTTGACAACAATCCATATTTCTGAAACCTAATTTAATAGTTTTTAGAGAACTGACACATAAGACATTGCATTTGTCATCGCCATTGGAAACAGATTAGGTTGCTTTTTTTGTAATTATGAAGAATGACTCATTAGTATTTTATGTCAGCAGATCAAACGATCAGTTGTGGTACATCTTAAAGAGTTTTAGCAGATTATTAGTAGCAGCCAAGCATTTTCTTCAGATATAAATCCTTATACCACCAATGACAACAATCAAAAGTAGACCTTAAGCACCAATTCTAAACATACACAACCATATTGTGCACACAGTTTCCCCGAAAAGGCAATCAATATAAAACCAGATGAGACGAAAATGAAGAAATGGCTGCACTTAAAAAATAGGCAGGTAGTTCTATTTTTCCAGAGTGTTTGTTACTCGATAGCTCACTCATTTCAATCAAAGTTCATGCCACCTCCCACAATTGTAACGCCTAAGAGAAACCAGTGACTCACTTACCATCTCTAATGCAGGAAAAATAATCCTCAACAACAGCGCAGAGATATGCGACTGTAATTGGAGACTCATAAATGCCATTATAAGTAACCATCCCACATCAAACAAAATCACTTCCAGCAACCTATTCGTTAATTTGTTAATTTTAAATTACGTTGAATGTATCACAGGCATAAATCAGCACATAAAATTTATAAAAATGAGAAAAATAACCTTTTATATTATGTAGTAATAAAACTCATCATCATACAAAAACTCAATCTTTTTCCCAGCATCACATTAATGGGCCTGCTCCCAAGCAACCAATATTTCATCAAACAGTCCTACCATCTTGTTTCCAACCACAAATCGATCAAACACACCATACTTTCCCAAATCACAAATGACAATATCAACACTTCACACCAGTCATACAGCACAACAATGCATCACCGACAAGATCCAAACAAGAAACCGCAAGCACCCACAATCCATTCAGCATCACAAACAAAAAACCAAAGCAGCGAATCAAACAACACACGATCAAACCAACCGTACCCGAACCAGAGCCGGCTCGTATCCCGCCCGATGCTGATGGTGAAGCACGAACAGAACCGACAAGAGGACCAGCGACACAGCGAGCAGCCCCACGATCCAATCCCATACCCTCGGCTGCGCCGGACGCCTGAACTCGGCCACCCGCCGCCGCGTCATCCTTCCTCCACCCCCCACCAAAAAATCCAATCTTGGCCGCCACCCACCGAACAAGGTGTCTCAAAATCTGCCTCGCCGGAGATGGCGAGCAAGGTGTCTGCGACGGTTTGCGTCGGAGATCTCCTCCGGCGAGGTTGCGAAGAAAGGAGAGGTGGTTCTTGGGATTTGGCGGTAGTGTGTGTCTATAAGTGGGCCCATTTTTTATTGTCCAATTTATCCCTGTTACAGGTGTCTCTTCATTTGACCCCTACTTCTTTATTATGAAAATTATTCTACACCTTGATGTGATTAATAAATCCAAATCATCGATTTTTCATTTTAAAGATTAATAGAGTATTATTATAATTATTGATAATGAAATTTCCGGAGCCGAATCATGGTTTTAATGTCAGACAAGATGTTGACAATTGAGTCAAATTGGGTTGAACAATAATTTAAAATTATAAATAAAATAATTATTAAATATTAAAAAAATTTATTAAAATTTTATTAAATATCAATTAAAATATCAAAATTTTCAACAAAAAAAAAAGATCTAGATATGACCCAAGTGATGCACGAGCTATTGATGATTGATCTTTGTATTACCGTTCTAATATTATTGTGCTAGACATTGAATATTGAAACACATAATTAAAACAAACATTTATGATTTCAGTTTTTAATGTAAAACAATAGTTTTGAATGCAAACAATAATTTTTATTAATTTTTTATTTTTGCTACCATTATATTACTCAAAGTAACTCTAATAATCATTTTTACAAAATATTTTTTTTTCATGCACTTTAATATCCCCACCCAACATACATAAGTCATTGATAATAAAATATTATTATTCAATATGTATAAGTAATCAATATTTATAAGTCTTTAAAAAAAGCTCTATAATAATTAATGTTAAGTGTGGAAAAAATGATAATAAAGGGTACGACAATAATAAGTGCAATTAGTAAGAGTGATAATAAATAGTATAACCATTAGAAGTAATAATATAAGATGCGATTGTTAGAAGTCATAATAAAGGATTCAGCTACTAGAAACGATAATAAATAGTGCAACGCTAGCTAAAGCAAACAGGTTATACCATCCTAGTAACGTCATTCTTCTTTGTCTAGCTTCAAAATGGCCAAAAACTGGCAAAGATGATATAAACATAGATTTGGATAAATAAAGTAATATTGATTGAACGTTTTTCACCTTCTAAGTTGGTGATTAAAGAAGTTTCAACTTGAAACAACATGTCCAACTCTGCCATCATTAGTTTTGATATAATTAGATTTTGGGGTCACAAAAAATTATGGGTATTTTCATGGTTGACCGCTCTCACTGTTCAGATCAAGTAACAAACATGACCTTGTACAATACCAAAAAGTGGTCTGCCATCCATGAACACAGATTTCAGATGACGAAACATTTGAATGTTTCATTTGCAAATACACTCATAAATAGTGAATATTTGATATACAGTAAAATGAGAAACATTTGAGCAAATGATGAATATATGAACAAATACAAGCATAATAGAGACACCAGCTGAACACTGAGAAAGCCACCTTCGTGTTTCTTCACGAAATTAATATTCATGTTGCGATGAAATCTTGTATGCTTTCAAGTGCCAGCCAAAGCCATTAGTGAGATAAGCTTCATGAAACACCATAAACGAGTGATATGAATTGTCTATTGTTCAAGATAAACACCTCAATAGGCATAGCTGTTGGAGTGAGACAAGATATATCATCATGACCTTTTGCTGCAATACCTGCATTATTCACTTAACTACTTAAAATACTTTACAAAGCGAGCAAAACAATCAATTCAAACAAAATAGCATGTGTCTCCAATCATTTCTCAATTATTAGAAGAGCTGGCAACCTCATGTAGTCTCTCATTATTCTTGGGTCCCCTTTTTATCTGTCCTACTGGAGGAAAAAGAAACGGAAGATATCAAGCTTCTTACTTACATTAAAGTGAAAATATAGGTCTATAGTCCTATTAGCTTGAGGAAAAGGTTCCATCATAGTTTTCCACTTGATATAATGTTTTTGCTATAATACATTCCCAGATTCTACCCGTATGTCCATATACGAGTGATTGCATAAGAAGGTGAACGCTTGCTGATGTGTTCAATAGCCAAAAAACATACCGTGAACAAGATGAATATGAACTTACTTTGAAGGCTAACTCTTGCATCAGCGTTTGCATATGCTCCACCTCATTCTTCCCATAGGGTGGTTAGTGTCACAAGTCTAGTCCATGGGATGAGACGGGGCTAAGTTTGGTAGTTGTCCCTAAGGTTCTCGTGTTCTTAAGGGGTAGTCAGAGATATCCTTGAAATGAAAACAACTGGCCACACTAATTCATGTTATAATTATAGGTGACAAACTATGATGCACGAAGCTGTTGAGTGACCAAGGAGGGCATGGTGTTGGGTTACAGCATTGATGAGCAGCACATGTGCCGGTACATGGTGTACCGAGCATGAGTTGTGGTTGAGACCAAGGAACTTTAGGATGGTGCTGGTTTGAGGGATGGTGTGAGTCAGGTGCTGGTGATTGAGTATCAGGCTGTGCACCACGAGCATGTCGGCATGAGCTTCCCCGAGTGAGGTTGAGGAGCAACCGAGCATGGACCAACATGCCGAGCAGAGTGCCGCACAGCTTACCGAGCAGCGGACTGGGAGTCCCGAGCATCACGCAAACAGAGTACCAAGTACAGCGTGTGTGCCGAGCACACACTAGTTCCAAGCCAAATAGTGAAACTGGGTGTTGGCATGACCGAGTGTATGGGAGTAGTACTCGGGTGCAGGTGTACGAGCGCAGGGGTGTGCCAAGCAAACTAGCGGCATCCCGGTATTGTGAGCGAAACATGGGTTCCTAGCAATAGTGTATTCCGGCACTTGGAGCGGTCGTTAGGAGTCCAGCGAAAGTGTATTCCGGCATTTGGAGCGGAATGCGATTCCCAGTGGCAGCGAGTCCCCGTGTTTGGAGTGGAACTCGAGTTCCGGTAGTTAGGTCGGAAATTGCTGAAGCACTGAAAGGGTCGAGATGGATGGTTGAATGCTGGCTAAGGTCAAGCCATGGGGCGAGACTTACTGATCAGCGGTGCAGCCTATTCGATTGATGGGAGTTTGTTACAAATAGGATGAATACGTCTTTGGAGACATTCTACAACCAATGAGATGAAGGTTGTTGCAACTAACTTGGAGAAGATAAACACGGAAAGGAATTCTGCATAAGGGGACGGACAGAAGAGAATACTTTGTGCAGAGGATGGATGTGAGATTGTGTGGAAGTGTTGAGTGGAGGAGTTCTTGCCAAGATTAGGAGGGAGACGGTGGAGTTGCTGCAGCGAGGCCTTTAGGCTAAGTGAATTGCATGTAGCAAGTTGATCCATTGAGCAATCGTTGACTAGGGTGATCAAAGTACACAATACTCATCCAACAACTTGTATTTTTCAGGCTAAGTGAATTGCATGTAGCAAGTTGATCGGGGGGGGGGACTTGGGGTTGTGCAGTGAGGATTATTTGTGAGAGGGGTTTCTCATTATTCCCACGACCTTCCTTTTAGAAGGAGGGTCATGTCGGTGGGCTTTGCATGTCTATGACGTACAGGTAGTCAGGGATGCGATTACTTGTAAGTTCCTTTGTTTGGTGATTGGAGTAAAGGTTGGAATCATGGTTCTATAATATAGCAGTGTCGACATCTGGTTTGGTTGTTGAGATGAGTTCGGTGTGAATTGTTGATGTTTGCTATTTGTGCCGGTAGCCAATAGATTGGTGGGGTGCATTGTGCAGTTCGGGTGCAGTCCACAAGTTGGTGTGTGTTATACGTTGGTTGTTGCTATTTTCAGGCATTGCAGTGTTGTGATTTTGTTGCGTACTTGGGGAAGACTTGTATTTTTAGGAGGGGAATATACCACACATGGTGTCTTTTAGGGTGAAAAACTATACCCTAGAGAAGCCCCATGACAGCAGGTATCAGAGCCTTGTTTCAGCCAAGGTTTGGGCACAGTTCAAGCAAAGTTCTAGGGTTTGAGCCAAGGTCTGATTCGGGAGAAGGTTTTTTTGCAACATAGACATAGCTTTCAGGGAAAGGCCTCCACATTTTTCCGAAGTATCAAACAGCAATGGACACACGTTCAGAAGCTCTGAGGGATAGAGTTGCAAGGCTGGAAGCGTTGGTAGGAGGGCCTATCGACCAAGGAGATGCGCATACCATCTTCGACTGACTGCAGTCCCAGACTGAAGGGATGAGGGACTTGAGTGCTTGGGTGGGAGCGCAGGTTGAATCCAGTCATGTACATGAGATGGCTGAGATGTTGGGAAATCTCATGGATGCATTTGAAGGCTTGCAGACAGACATTGAGTTGTTGAAGTGAGGGTTTCTAGCATAGACTCAATAGGGTATTGCTGACCGTGTGGTAGAGGGAGATAACTCAATTCCGAGTTGTAACACCCCAAATCCGGTTCAATGCTCGTGAACTGAACTGGCATGTTACGGGCCCCGGTTAAGTCGGGTAAGCCGAACCTAACTCGTACGGATCTAATCTCAGCGTCTTAAGATGAAGATACAACTTGTCATACATGTATGAATGCATAAAACCCTAGCAGGATACTACATGAATGACTTAACAATCAATTCATACAGAGACAATAATTTCAGTAAAATCAATAAAAATCTTAATTAAAATGGACAGAGTCCCCCTAAAAATGTAAAAATGTAATTAGGGGCCACCCTATCACAGCCACACATACCATATATATATATATATATATATAGCACATCATTGTTCACACACAAGTCTAATCTACTGTATCTGAATCTTAGGTCTCAGTCCACCTGTGCATCTATTCATGTTTCAGATCATGTCTCAATACTTCTTCATGGCATCACACTTGTCATCTCATCACATTAATACTAACACAATAAAATTATAAACGAAATATTAAACAGTCATTCACCAAACATATGTGTGTGTGTGAAGAAGACTTCATTGTTCCTCCGTCCAGGCTGACACATCCATCTTGTACTCGTCACCTACATATAGTACGAAAAACGGGTCGGTAACGAGCGTTACTCGTCCAAAATATAACTAATAACAAACTAGCTATGAGAGCAAACTCTCATATGAAATAAAAATCCATATACTCCTCATGAACTCTCTGAAGGGCATCTACTGAGGAGCCACTGGGCAGCAGACCCAGTAGCATCCCCAACTGACTGATCTACTGCTGTTGTTGCCTATCTCGGCATTTCACTTCATTTTTTGGTCTCAAATCCTAAGCCCTCTCCTTACCTCCATATTTCTCCTAGCCTTAAGCACGAAGACCGAGTACTCTCAAGCAATCGCCTCAGTACCCTTTGAACCACAAGTCATGACATGCGCTGTACTAAACAGTACTAGTAAACCTCCATGTTCTCCGGGTGTGAGGAACTCAAACGCAGAGTTGTTAGGATCCCTTGGGAATGGAACAGTCCGCTGGCACTAATCCAGAGCCCGCTTTGACTATCATGACATCCTCTGCATGGTACGTGCAGTCGATTTCTCCATCTCTCGTCTCACTGAAAACTCGATAAAAATATATATAGGCCTGGGAAAGGATTTATAAAATAGGCCCGAAGGCAACTTGCGGTAGATCTTGTTTCAAAATCACTCTCGAGGGATCTCATCCTCGAGGGTTATTAATCCGGAAAACAAGTCAGCTAAATGACCCAATTTAAGTGGGATCCGATAAAAAACCACTTAACTCATCCTGCAAATCATAATCAAATACATAATAGAAAGAGCGTAAAACAGAAGCGAGTCCTAACGGACCTGGTAAAAGCTCCAAGCGTGTCATCGCACCTAGGCGGTGAGCTCCTACTTCGTACATACACATCAGAGCTAAATACTAATACCCAATAACTAAATGATGCATCAAACTAGTCCTAATTATCACACTCAAAACACAATCATAATCAAACAACAACTCAATAATCATTAATGTAAATAGTTTTAAATCATCTATTCATATCAGTTTTATTGTGCTTTTCTAAATTACCTCGTAATCTACTATCGTGCTGATACTTGATTTATCTCATTAGATCACTTACTATTCATCTACAATTAACCAGCCATGTCACTTATCACTTCATTCGTAATTAGAGCTTAACCACATCAACATCAATTAATTAATCCTATCATGATGTGCTAACACTAATCAATTATAATCAATCAAACTAGGATAAGAGTAATTATACCTCACGTCGTTGGCAATCGGTGACAGCTAGGACTTCGTCGTGCGTGCATCTCGAACCTCGAATTTGGCACTCCACGGCGTCCGAAGCTCCAGGGTGAACTTTGATTGGGTTTTCTGGCTAGTTTCGCCGGATTTCAAGCAACTGAGTGGTTTTTCGACGACTTTCTGGAGATTTTTCGGCAAGAGTTGTCGGCGGCGTCTATTGGCCGGATAAGGGTCGTATAGGGTACCATCGGAACCACCTCGGCGAGCCCGACGTGTCTGTGGCGTAAACGCGGCCGATGGAGTTGGCAGCTCTCCTGAAAATGGAAAAATAGGGCCGCCGGTGGTGGTTGGTTAGATCCAGCCAGCCAGGGTGACGATCAGCTCCGATTCCGGTCGGGGAAGGTCGCTGGGTGGTCGGTGATGCCGAGGCGGCCCCTGGACGGCATGGCGACGATCGTCGGCGGTGGGATCGGTGATGCGACCATGACGCGGTCTCCACGCTAGCCGCGGAAATCCACCGTCGTGGTGGCCAGATGGTGGCCGGGGCCAGTCAGGGCAGAAAAAATCCACCTAGCGACTCATAATAAATTCTAAAAAAAATTCCAGAAAAAATCTGAAAAAATCTCAGAAAATAAAATAAACATCAAAAGATCAAAATGACATGCTCTATAACTATCAACCCACCCAAACTACCCGTAACACGTCCTAACGGGTTAAACGGCTTAAAACTATTTCTACGATCAAGCTGTAATAATAAAAACTGTACTGCATACTCTAATATATTCTGATAACTCATTCTTTTCTGTTGTATTCATGACGCTATTATCATATACTTGGGTACACATGACCCCTCATGACTCATACACGCGACCGACATCGGCTCCGTACATGTGTTCTAATACATACTCGACTCTAAATAGCGGTCGAACCGACCGGTTTAAATATAAAACCCTAACTTGTATCGTGGGTTTTACACGAGTATGCTCAAGGTGCCAGAGCCAAGGATGTTTGAGGGAAACAAATCAGTTAAGGATCTAGAAAACTTCATCTAGGACATGCAGGAGAGTATTTCACTACCATGAAGGTTCCCGAGGAAATGCAGGTTTCAATGGCTAGCATGTTCATTATGGGGTGGCAAGTTGTGGTATCGAACACGTACCGTGGAGGATGAGAATGTTGGTCGCCCCAGAATAGAAACTTAGGAGTTCTTGAAGAAAGAGCTTCGGGAGCAATTCTTGCCAACTAATACTACTTGGGTGGCAAGAGATCAACTAAAAAAGTTGTGAAAGACATGCATAGTCAAAGAATACGTCAAGGAGTTTAGCCCATGTATCCTGAATATCAAAAATATGTCAGAGGATGAGAAGTTATTTAGCTTCATAAGTGGTTTGCAGTCATGGGCCCAGATAGAGCTGAATAGGCAAAAGGTATAGGACTTACCTACGGCGTTGGTAACTGCTGATGCTTTGGTGGATTTCAAATCTATCTCAGGTGCTAAAGGTGATGACCTTACCAGGAAACCCAAGATAGGCCGAGACAACCAGCATGAGGGCAAGGCGAGGTCACATAAGCTAAAGAAGAAGAAGAATTTCAACTTTCAGGCAGGTGACAACAACCGAGGTACTGAGGTGAAAACTATCGGATGTTTCTTGCACAATGGGCCTCATCATGTGAAGGATTGTCCGAGCAAGGGCAAGATCAGTGCTTTGGTGGTATCTACAGACTACAATCAGGGGGAAGCAGGTTCTTCTACCCGGGCATCAATCCTCTAGATACTCAGGGTGATGAGAGCTGGACGTGCAACTTCAGGGAGAGCTGACTTGATGTATGTACTGGTTGTGGTGAATGGGAGGAGAATTTCAGCTTTGATGATACTGGTGCGACACAAAGTTTTGTTTCCAAGGGGATGGCTATGGAACTTGGGCTGAAATTACGAATCAACACAAGCAAGATCAAAGCAGTGAACTCATAGGCTAGACCAGTGGAAGAAATTTCTAGGAACATCACGATAAGTATGTGAGAGTTTGAGGGCAAGATGGACTTGATGGTAATTGAGATGGATGAATTAGATCTCATTCTTGGCAATGCCTTTATGCGAACTGCTAGAGTGGGGGTGTTCCCACAGCTTGGAGGGATTCTGATGATGGAAAGGGCAGGTGCAAGCTTTGTTCATTGTCTGGGTGGACCTTCGAGGGTCGAGGACTGCACTTTCTGGAGAGAGTAGTTATCGGCAATGCAGCTAGCTAAGGGGTGCAAATATGGTGACTTGACCTATCTTGTTGCATTGGTTGAGACCACTCCGGATCATGCGGTGGTGGTGCCGAATTTCGTGAGTGGCTTACTGGAAGAGTATTCCGACGTTATGCCGTCAAAATTGCCAGATGGTTTACCTCCCAAATGAGTAGTCGAACATCAATTCGAGCTAGAGCCAGGGACGAGAGCACCTGCTAATGTGCCATTCAAGATGTCACCGAAGGAACTCACAGAGCTAAAAATCTAGCTAGGAGAGCTGCTGGATTCGGGGAAGATTCAGCCATCAACTGCACCATATGGAGCACTGGTTCTTTTCCAGCAGAAGATAGATGGTTCTTTCAAGCTATTTGTTGACTAGAGGGGACTAAACAAGGTGATAGTGAAGAACAAGTACCCGGTTCCACTAATAGCTAACTTGTTTAATAGACTGAGAAAGGTGAGAGTCTTTACGAAGTTGGACTTAAGATCGGGGTATTGGCAAGTCCGGATCGCGTTGGATGATGTCCCAAAGAATCAGTCATAGGCATGGTCAGAGCTATGCCGAGTAGCTTTTGAGAAGTTAAACAACGATATCATTTGAACCGATTCTAAAATTATCGGATTTCAGTCAACCATTTGAGGTAGTGATAGATGCTTCAAATATAGCCATTGGAGGGGTACTACAGTAGGATGGACATCCGATTGCTTTCAAGAGCTGGAAGTAGAAAGAGGTCGAAACTAGATACTTAGCTGTTGAGAAAGAAATGTTGGTAGTAGTACATTGTCAGAGGGTTTGGCGAGTGTACTTATTTGGATCAAAGTTCTTTGTCATCATTGAAAACGTTGCTAACACTTTCTTGAAGATCCAGAAGAAGTTGTCTCCACGATAGGCAAGGTGGCAAGAGTTTCTAGCGAAGTATGACTTCAAGTGGTTGCACCAGCCAGGTAAATCTAATTAGGTGGCACATGCACTGAGCAAGAAGAACTTGGAGATGGTGGCAGCCTTGACAAACATTGTAATGACCCCAGCCAAAAATACAATATGATGGGCCTAACCAGCTCGGGTCTTACTCAAAAATATAACTAACCAGCCCTGTAACGACCAGTCCTAACAGGACCGGGTGTTACTTAAAATGGTACATGAACAAATAAGTCTAAAATTTATAACTTATAAAAATAACTCATGTTTCATACTACAATATATAAAATAACTGTCCCACAGTCTCGAACAGTTTCCCATAGCCACATTTATAACACAAGAGAATAAAAAGGAAGTCCACTTATTATCCTTTCACCAGACCTGAGTCGATGAAAGAACTGCCCAACAGTCTTTTTTATTCTTCGGTTGAACGTTGCTAACCTGCAGAGGCAATTCCGCATTACTGATTAAAATACTAAGCCATATAATTAAATAAAACAAGTCAATAAGAACCCAATCAATATCTTTCAGTTCAATCTGAGATTATAGGCTGTCAAATCCATTCTGACATGTCTGTTATTGGCTATCAAGTCCATTCTGACATGTCCGTTACTCGCTGTCAGGTCCATTCTGACATGTCAATTATTGGTTGTCAGGGTCATTCTGACATGTTCGTTACTGGCTGTCAGGTTCATTCTGACATGTTTGTTACTGGGTTCAGGTCAATTCTGGCATGTCCAGCTATCAGGTCCATTTTGACATTATTGGGCTGTTAGATCCATTTTGACATTATTAGGCTATCAGTTCTATTCTGACATGTCCGTTATTGGCTGTCGGTCCATTCTGACATGTCCATTACTGGTTGTCAGGTTCATTCTGACATGTCTGTTATTGGCTGTCAGGTTCATTCTGACATGTCCGTTACTAGCTGTCAGGTCCATTCTGACATGTCCATTATTGGTTGTCAGGTCCATTCTGACATGTCCACCTTTCAGGTCCATTCTGACATTATTAGGTTGTCAGGTCCATTCTAACATTATTGAGTTGTCAGGTCCATTCTGACATGTCCAGTTATCAGGTCCATTCTGACATTATTGGACTGTCAGGTCCATTCTGACATGTCCAGCTATCAGGTCCATTTGGCATTATTGGGTTGTCATGTCCATTTTGACATTATTACGCTATTAGGTCCATTTTGACATGTCCATTATGAGATTATTGGCTATCAGGTCCATTCTGACATGTCCATTATGAGATTATGGGCTGTCAGGTCCATTTTGACATATCCATCCAGAGCTTATGGGCTGTCAGGTCCATTCTGAGATTATAAAGGGTGAGGACTCGTGTCGCACTGAGTCAATTCCTTGACCTTGGTTGCACTCAGTGCATGGTGGTCAAATCTGAGCCACGCCGACCATACTGCCTACAAGGGAAAATACAATATTTTAAATGATTATACGGACCTGGTTAGCTTGTACGTAAACCTGCAACTATGACCAACGACCCTAATCTGAACGATAACATAAAATTATACATAAGTATAATTTTATTCGAGTAGAAGTGCACGCAACTATATGATTAATACATGTATCATGATTTTCAACAATATTAAATATTAAATTTTCCACAAATCTAGTGAGATAATTAATTATTCATGTGACTTAATAATTTAAGTTCTACTTAACATTTAAATTAATTATCTGAATCATAATTCTCATTTGACAATTAATAAAATAATTATCAATTTATAAACAAATATTTAATTACTATTATTGGTATATTCTTTAACTGATTTGTATTATCCTAATTTAAGGATATTAATATTACAATGATTAATTAATTCAATAAAGGTTCAAACTTTCTTTATTTCATTATTCTTTTTAGTGATCTTTAGACCATTATAATTTATTACCCAATTTATACCTTGTTAACTCGTTATTAAAATAATTACTTTATATACCCAATATCAAATTTAATATGGTAAATGTGAGATCGTTATTTTATTAATTACTTATATCCATCTAATTTAATTTAATCGCTTGTAATAAGCCGATTAATTATCGACCGTTTATGATAACCATATCTTTATTATTTATGGCGATTTAATATAATAATTTATTAGCTTAGCTTCTTTAACCCGTTACCCATTAGAATAATTATTTTTAAAGATTAATTACGAGTTGGTATTATTTTTAACTCGAACTGTATTAAGTTAAGCATAAATTACAGATCTGTCATCTTCTTCTTCCCCAACATCCCTTCTCTTCTCCAAGGTCCATATTTGCACCAAAATCAGTGCAGACCTCTTCTCCTTCAACCCCCAAAACCAGACCACAACTCCATCCACTGCAACCTTCCCCAACAACCTAATTGGAAGCCCAAAATCTAAGCTTTACAGCAGCTCCCTACTGGCGACCCCGTCTTGCACCATTCATGGCGACCCCGACCTGCACCACCCAAGGTGACCCCGACCAGCACCCCCGAAGGTGACAGCCAGGCGTTGTGAGCTTGCACGGCGTGAGCTTTGGCCGGCGAACTGGTATAGGTGTCTAGAAACTCCACCGTGTTGTCCATCGTCCAACTCTCATGCATAGCACTCCAAACATGTTTGAGACTACAACTTAATTATCCTAATTTAACTAATTACAAAGCATGGAACGTTGATGAAGCAACTTGAACAGCAAGCGATCATGAATTGCTACAACAGCCGTAATTTACATTCATGGACGAAATTTCTAGTTTTCAGTTTATTCCCTTATCTTCCTTGTTGATTTGAGATTTTAATTTCATGATTATCAAGTTTATTATCAATTCTACATATGCATGCATGAAAATTAAGAAGAAGAAGCAGGTCAAGGAGTTAGCACAGGGGGATCGAGAGTATAGAAAGCTGGTTGATAGAATCAGTGAGGGGCTAATTCACAAGTACTCGTTGGATGATGGTATAGTATATGCAAGTGGGGAACGTCTCTACATTCCGACTGGTAGACACAAATGAAAGCTCATGGAGGAGTCCCATGATACCCAATGGGAAAGACATCCAGGGGGGGACCGAATGTATGCACTCATGTCACAAGTGTACGAGTGTACTATTGGCCTAGGATGGAGGCTGATATAGAGGCTTTCGTGAGATCCTATCTGGTATGTTAGCATGATAAGGTGGAATAAAGACTGGAGGCTGGTTTGTTGCAGCCTCTACCCACACCAACGAGACTGTGAAGTTCAGTTTTGTTATCCTTAGTGTCAGGGTTTCCCAGGGTTAAGGGGATGTCATCAATGTTGGTGGTAGTAGATCGGTTTTTCAAGTACACCGTGTTTGCAATAGCGCCAAATGCATGCTCAACCGAGATAGCTGCTGATTTGTTCTTTAGGAACATGGTAAAGCATTTTGGAGTGCCAGCCAACTTAGTGACCAAGACGACAGATTCACAGGTCGATTCTGGATGAGTTTGTTCGGGCTGCTAGTGAGCAAGCTGAACTTTTCTACTGCTAACCATCCTCAGACTAATGAGTAGATTGAGAGGACGAATGCCTTACTTGAGGAATATTTGAGGCACTTCATCACAGCCAGCCAGAGGAACTGGTTGGAACTTCTTGATGCGGTGCAATTTAGTTACAGTCTGCATCATTCTTCAGCTGTAGGGCTTAGTCCTTTCGAGGTTGCAATAGGCTATCAACCTCTAACACCGTAGGAGGTTGCTCTACAAGGACATGGAGTGAAGTGTCCAGTTGCATATAGGTTTGCTAGGTCTACATGACTTGTATGAGGATGCAGTGGACTCACTCGCCAAAGCAACACGCCGAATGAAAAAGTACAGGGACTTGAGGAGGAGACTATTGTCATTCAGCATAGGGGACCGAGTAATGCTAAAGCTCAAGCCACAGATTTGGAAGAAGATCAAGAGTATTGAGGTGCACAGGGCATTGGTGCAACTATTCGATGGTCCTTTTTAGGTGGAGAAAGTCATTGGGAACAGAGCATACCGGTTGAAGCTTTCCGAGAGGTACAAATTGCATCCCACATTCTATGTTAGCTTTCTCAAACCATTTCATGAGGATTTGGTCAATCCGAGGCGAGCTCATCCAAAGAGAGCTCCACCGACTATCTGGCAACAGTATGAGAAGTAGGTGGGGAAAATTTTGTAGCACAGGAAGCTCGGCCAGGGTGCTACAAATGAGAGGACAGAGTATTTGACAAAATGGAAGGGGGAGCCGAGAAGCGAGGCTAGCTGAAAGCGTGAGAAGGACTTATGGCAATTTGAGAGGAGGATCGGGAAGTATTGGGAGGGACTTAACCTTCTGATGAGGACATCAGATGGTGGGAGAGGACTATCACAGGTAGTCCATGGGACGAGACGTGGCTAGGGTTTCGTTGTTGTCCCTAGGGTTCCCGTGTTCCTAAGGGGTAGTCAGAGTTATCCTTGTGGTGAAAATAACTAGCCACACTAATCCGTGTTATAGGTGCAGGTGACAAACCATGGTGCACAAATCTGTCGAGTGACCGAGGATTTCTGTAGCGCATGGTATCGTCTTACGGCAGTGATGAGCAGCACATGCGTTGGTATATGGTGTACCGAGCATGAGTTGTGGTCGAGACCAAGGAACATCAAGATGGTGCTGGTTTGAGGGATAGTGCGAGTCAGGTGCTGATGACCGAGCATCAAGCTATGCATCATGAGCGTGTCAGCATGAGCTTCGATCAAGCAAAGTTGAGGAGCTACCGAATGTGCCGAGCAGCCCACCGAGCATGGACCAAGCATGCCGAGTGGAGTGCCGCACAGCATACCGAGCAGCAGACTGGGAGTCCCGAGCATCACGCAAACAGCATACTGAGTGCAGCATGTGAGCCAAACATTGTGCCGAGCACACATCAGATCCGAGCCAAATAGCGGAACTGGGTGTCTGCATGACTGAGTGCATGGGAGCGGTACTCGGGTGCAGGTGCAGAAGCTCTGGGACGTGCCTAGCAAACTAGCGGCATCCCGGTATTGTGAGCAGCAGTAAGCAACATTGAGTCATTACTTAGGATTCATTTTACACTTGTTTTGGCAGATAAAACAACATTTAAAAAAATTGAAAACAAAGAATATTTAATTTTTTTTACAAATAGATAGAGTAGATCAGAGACACAGCAAATGAAAGTACCTCATTATCTCTGAAAAAATTCTCATTGTGCTTTTGAAATATCTGAGCAACAGAAGCCGCTCCAACAGCTTGTTCAAACTAATTTATCGCTGCAGAATCCAAATCTCTAGAGTTAAGCTTCCAGTGTGTATAGTGGCGAACCAGAAATTGTGGCGGTCAAACGGCAGCAGTGGCAATGAAACAGCCATAAGCATTTATTTTGGGGAAGAGTAGGGGGAGCGGGGGGTGTGTGGGAAGAGAACTAGGGTTTTTTAATTTTTATATATTCCATGTTTATCTTTTATATGGTCCACTTACCCATTTAACTCGATATTATGTCCAGATGTGCAAATGTTCATTTAGTCCAACTAGTGAATTAAGTCAGTCCATTTAATCTAAATTTAAGGGAGGCCTAAAGAGTTGTTGAATATAATTTAATTTTGATTGATCTTAAGTAAAGGGTCATTTAATATTATTTACTTTTTTCTGATTTAACTTTATATTGTGAATTGTTATGTTTCGTATTTAACTTAATATTGTGAATCGTTATATTTTATTGTATATTATTTTCTTAATACACTTATTTTATTTTTATGGCGTTAATTAATGCATTGATTGTTACTTTTTTCAACTAAATATTTATATAATTGATGTTTTATTGAATAAGTAATTTATATCAGTATTTTTGGTATCCAATTTTTTTGAGATATCTCCAATATCTCTTTGAAATCTCTCTTTTTGAAGGTCCTGCAACGAATCAATTAACGACACTAGATCAAGAGTCAAAATTGCTTAAATCTTAGCATACCAAATGTTGCATAGTAGCCTTTCCCTATTTCTATGCATGGTCATGCTCATACACCAACTCATGAGTAGTGGCTGCCTCAATTACCTTAGTTATAGTGCCCCTTGGCGTTGTTGCAACCCTACTCCTCAATTCTGGATTCAACCCCGAGAGGAATTTGTTCGCTCTAGCCTTGTCAGTTGCTAGAATCTTAGGTGCAAAACGCTCCAACTGCAAGAATTTCTTGGCATATTCCCGGACCGAATCCTCTCTCAGAGCCAGAGTGGCGAATTCCAGTGCTTTCTTATGGACAACAGACTGGAAAACATTGTCCATTGAAAGCTGGTACAAATTTCGCCCACGTGATGGAAGAAATCACATGTTGATGGAATGTAGTTTTTTCCATGGATTTCCACTAGTAAAATGCTTCCTCCTGAAACATGCATTTTGCCAACCTCACTTGATGGCAGTGGGGCACAGATAGAGCCCTAAATGTATTTTCGGTAATGTCTATCCAGCTCTCCGTCTTCATCGGATCAGTCCCTCCAACAGACATTAGCTCCATTTTTCCGGAACTTTTCTACAGTGTAACGGTCACTATCATCAACAGCTGGCGGCACCACTTGTCGGACTATCGGTGGCACTAGGTTTCGATGCTCCCCTAGCTCACCCGAGTCAGCTAACCCTACCTGCCCTTGGGCACTCCCCTGATCACCATCTGAGATGATTCTAGGACCCGCTGCTGAGTTTAAGGCTCCATTCCCTGTTACCACTCCCGGTAATTGCTGAACACTATTTTGAACCACAGAATTCGGATTTTCTGAAGCCTGCACTAGTCCTTGTATGGCCGTCAAGATCTGGGCCAACACATTCTCTGTGTTTGAGTCTGACTGCGCAGATCAGCTTACTGTCTATGGGTGCCTGCCATCTGAAATATCGAAAATTTTTTCGTTATAGCTCATTCATATGAGTTTTAATAAGATTCAACAATGGGAAAAGATAATTACTGGACTTTTCAACAAGGTACTTGAGTCATAAGATGTGAGCTTGTGGGAAACCGTGATCTGATACCACCTGTAATGACCCAGCCAAAAATGCAATATCGTGGGCTTAACCGGCTTGGGTGTTACTAAAAAATATAACTAACCAGCCCCGTAACGACTCGCCGTAACCGGACCGGGTGTTACTTAAAATGGTATATGAACAAATAAGTCTAAAATTTATAACTTATCATAATAACTCATGTTTCATACACCAATATATAAAATAACCATCCTACAGTCAGGTCCATTAGAACCGGCTTGGGTGTCAGGTCCATCAGACATTATTGGGCTGTCAGGTCCATTCTGACATGTCCATTATAAGATTATGGGCTATCAAGTCCATTCTGACATGTCCATTCAGAGCTGATGGGCTGTCAGGTCATTCTGACATGTCCATTCAGAGCTTATAGGCTCTCAGGTCCGTTCTGAGATTATGAGGGCTGCGGCCTTGTGTCGGTTTGAGTCAATTCGTCGACCCCGGTTGCACTCGGTGCATGGTGGTTGTAAAACCAAATTTTTGGGTTAGGGTTTTACCCGATTTAAGTTTTGCCCTATTTGGGTCAGTATCGAGTTGGTACGAGCGAGATCGAGCCAAACTAGTTTTAGATTATGAGTATGGGCCTAAATGGCCGTATGAACATGTTATGGAGGCTAAGTATGCCCGACATGCAAATTATAAGATCATGAGTTATTAGTGTATACTGAGGTATACTGATTTGTTTATATATATTAGACAGGATTTTAGGCCTAGATTTAGGCCGTTACGACGTTTAGTATCCATTGGGATTTTATGGGTACATCATTTGCATGCTTCATAGGAATTTTATATCACTCGATTTATGCCCCTATGGGCCCAATTTGATTGAGTTCAGTGTTCGAGACCCATTTAGCCTTCTTACCTCGATTCCCTCCTATAGAGTCAATTTCA